>JAHPZR010038282.1:20000-22500 GCA_019787425.1 Platygyra sinensis | reverse complement strand
TTTCAGTTTGGGCTAAAAGTGTAAGCTTAAAAAGTGTAAGCACTACTTCACATGAAAACAAAGAACTGAGTATCGAATGGTTAGTGTTCATTTTTCAATATCATTTCAATATCTTTTCTTTATGTTTTCAAAAATTAATACAATGCTAGACTATTTGCACATGTTTCATTTCCATTAAATGAACTTGGAGAGCCAATATGAGAAGACGGAGAAAATAGAAGTGGGATGAAGGAGACACTGCCGTCTGACCAACACTGAAACAAAAAAAAAATACAGTAGTTTAGCTCACAAGCATTAGAAGGAAGCTTTTGAGAGGTTGTGACACTAGATATAACTTGGTAAGTCAGTGTGTGGTCATTTATATAAAATCTATTGGTGGTTTGCATTGAAAATAAAAATCCTAACCATCAAATGAATAAAGTCAAGAATCAGGTGTATGATAGATGATTGATAGACAAACGACTTCACCAAGATTTAGGTCTGTGCGGTTTTTCAGTCCCGCTTTATTCGGAAACAAGTTTCACCTAAATTTATAGAGGTTTGTATGGAGACGTCATTTTGGTGCTCTTCTGAGGGGCACCAACATGGCGGCCGTAAAGCAACGGAATCATCTGTCATTGAGTTTTGCCATTGAAATGAAAAATTATTAGTCTAGAGTTCTGATACATTAAAAGTAATACTTCCTCTAGTGCAAGAATTGCTCAGTTAGCAAAAAGGTAGGCGATAACTGCTTTTTTGACCTACGTGAGATCCTTCTAATTCGCGGGCCACCATGTCACGCAATGTATAAACTTGGAAATTCAAATGTCCTATATAACAAAATGAGGAACCCCAGCTGTCAAAGCTTAAATGTCATAAAATGTCAAATTTTGATAGGTTCTTATATCTGACGACAAAATAATAAATTAAGAAGGCTGGCGAAATTGCAACAGAACATACCCCCCTCCTCTCACAGATTAAAATAAAAGATTCCCCTCTCCCAATAGTTGTTCAATTTTTTTGGTGAAAATACAAGAAAAGGGCAGGGGGGTGGGGGGGGGGTTGCAACTCCCTTGTACCTCCGCCCTAAATCCATCCCTGGCCACTGCATCTCACTCTCATTAGACAATAACAACAGAACTTACAATTGTCAGAAGAGCTCCTTTCTTGAAGTCTTGCTGAAAGGTGACAAGTTCTGGAACTGTATTAGGAGGACCTCGTACAAAGCCACTGCATATTACAGAAAAAATAATCTATACTAAGCTGCATTGTATTACATAACTACTGAGTATCAGCACATATACTTGTGTTTATACACGATATTATTACTTGCATTGGAACTTACATGTAACAACATTATACATTCAGTAAAATCCTACAAACCTGTGTCAGTTTCAATAGTCAGATTATCATTTTCACTCCTGTCTATTGCTTCTTCATTAGCAGAACTTTTAACAAGTTTTAATTATCACTCTGCAATAAAACTATCCCAAAGCTTTCAATTTTGTGGTAATACAATGATTTCCTATAAAAAATAAGTGATCTAGACTGTCGGTATACCCATTGGGCCTGGATAATCATGCTAGATAAATACCACTGTAATTTGATTTAGTATAATTATGGCTAGCTTAGTGAGAGGGCAAGATGAACCAGATCACGTGCTGTGATTGGCTACCCGAGTGGGCAGACAGACAGACAGACATGTTTATTTCGAGTCTTATACAATAAAAAGTATATTGACCACAATTTCCAAATAACTAAAAATTACAAACAACAAAAAAATACATGGCTGAAAAGTTATTAATTAATTACGTCCTAGAGTATTTACTTTTTGCCGTCTTCTCCAGGTTTCCTTTTTTCAAAGTATTCGAATATATGTTTTGCTATTAGTTTTTGTATTTTAACATTTCCGCTAGGGGGATTTATTAGAAACATGAATAATGTAAGATGGGCAAGATGGAGCTATCTTGCCCGCACAGGACTAACCGCTGTATCCACAAGGCTGTGCTCTAGGAAAATTTTCAGGGCGCCCTTCGGGCGCCTAACCATGACAAGTAGGTCGCCCCGTGTTCCAGGTTGGTTGCCCAAATTGATTAATTAATTAATAATTAATTAATTAGTTAATTAATATTTTATTTCATGGTTTAATTAGCTAAAAACTAACCATGAAAATAATAATCATAGAATTTAGCATTTTACTGTTGTTTTATGGCATACGCAGAATCTCCATGATGATTATTCTTGCCTGCTTACTGACAATAAACAAGTTTGACTTTACAGTAAATGTATTTATCACTGTTACAAATTATCAAATTATCAAACTTCAAAGTTTATCTAGCTTTCATTAAAGAAAGTAAGGGTAAATCGGGAAGCCTTCATTATTGCAACTTACTATTTGCAAGAAAGTTAAAATTTTCAGAAAGTATACGAAACCATTGATAGGATGTTTAATTAAAACTTGAGTGTAAGTTTGTGCGACATCCGGCCGAGGGAACCATTGCTGAATGACAATCTTTAAGAA
>JAHPZR010038282.1:5000-15000 GCA_019787425.1 Platygyra sinensis | reverse complement strand
TATTACACATCATGGTACCCCTTAGTGGATGTTTTCAAAGTAGGTGCAATTTACTAGTAGCCAATATTATTACCATGATTATTGTCAGGTTAATTAGCCAGCCTGAGTGAAGCAAGTGATGTTATCTGGCACAGAGGAATCTGGTGTGAAAGTGCCAGCATCTTGACTACCTTTATCAACAAGAGGGTCTACCTTTGTACTACTACAGTACAAAAATGACTTACACAACCAACTTAGAAATGGATGATGCTGCCTTTAAGAGTGTTAATCAAAATAACTTGATAAGTAGCTAATAAATTATTATGATATGGCAGGTTCTATTCCAGTCAATGCATTTAATTTATAATTTAGTTAACAATTATGCGATATGTACAAAACATATTCAGTCAGTGTTGTTGTTCTCAGTACAGATCTCAGGTTTTTACTTCAAGCACTTACCAACATCCTGAAATTGTAGTGAATATAGTGCAGGTTCATTTGCCACAGCAAACACTAGAATTTTCCCATCAGGACTCCAACATGCTGCCTGGTGAACATACACATGTATACTGAATAAAACTTCATTTAGAAGCACAGTGGAACCTCACCTTGCAACACCCAGTAAATAGCCACCTTGTGGGAAGGAGGTAAGAAGTGGGTAAACGCAGTATTAAATACAATTAATACATGTATTTGTTTGTTTTTGCTTTCTTCCCTTACAGTCAATTCACAACAACAAGAAGGAATGTACATGTAGGTGAGTAAGTAAAAAAAGTGGAAGTGGTTGCTGTACAAAACTGAGAGTATCTCATGGTTTGGTGATTTTTGTAGTAGAAAAGTTTACTATAATTATACAAAATAATTATTTATTATCCAATTTCAAAAAACACGAGAGAAATTGTCAGTTAAGGCAGAGGCTTATCACTAACCAGTATAAGCTTCTCAAATGAACAATCATTCTCTCTCTTCCAAGTACATTGTTTAAACCCCCAGAAAAAATTTGCCATTCTCTCATATGACATTCAGGATGTCCTCATCCCCTTAGCAGAAAGTGACCATTGATAAAAAGTTATCCTCGTCTCCATGGTTGCAGCACACTCATGAATGCGATGGATGCTAAGGAAACAATTAACCTGCAAAATTTCCAATATGTGCTGCAGCCTCCTCTGCAGAGCTTACATGTAGAACCATTTGTTGTAGTTGGCTGCTGGGCAAGATGAGTGTAGGAACAAAGTCGAGTGGCTTTTATGTAGCCCGGCACCTGCACTTAAATCATTCAGTGTATTCTCCCCACTCAAATAAAACTCTTTGAGCCTCTGTGGACAAGAAGGTATACACTGACTGTACACTGACTGTACAGGTCGGTGACATGTATGTCAACAACATACCAACAGTAGTTTCTTTTACTGTCCACATATTTTTACAATTTATACATTATGAATATCAATAATAATTGTAACAGTTACAGGGTGTATTATTAATTTATCATTATGATTAGTAATAGTAATTGGACCGAGTGGAGTACAATTCAGGGAGTAATCGCGCGAGTAATTTCAAAAACGGACGAGCGCAAAGCGCGAGGCTGATTTCAAATTACGAGCACGATTACTCCCTGAATTGTACGACACGAGGTCCAATTACTATTACTAATCATAATGATAAATTAATAATACACCCTGTAACTGTTACAATTATTATTGATATTCATAATGTATAAATTGTAAAAATATGTGGACAGTAAAAGAAACTACTGTTGGTATGTTGTTGACATACATGTCACCGACCTGTACAGTCAGTGTACAGTCAGTGTATACCTTCTTGTCCACAGAGGCTCAAAGAGTTTTATTTGAGTGGGGAGAATACACTGAATGATTTAAGTGCAGGTGCCGGGCTACATAAAAGCCACTCGACTTTGTTCCTACACTCATCTTGCCCAGCAGCCAACTACAACAAATGGTTCTACATGTAAGCTCTGCAGAGGAGGCTGCAGCACATATTGGAAATTTTGCAGGTTAATTGTTTCCTTAGCATCCATCGCATTCATGAGTGTGCTGCAACCATGGAGACGAGGATAACTTTTTATCAATGGTCACTTTCTGCTAAGGGGATGAGGACATCCTGAATGTCATATGAGAGAATGGCAAATTTTTTCTGGGGGTTTAAACAATGTACTTGGAAGAGAGAGAATGATTGTTCATTTGAGAAGCTTATACTGGTTAGTGATAAGCCTCTGCCTTAACTGACAATTTCTCTCGTGTTTTTTGAAATTGGATAATAAATAATTATTTTGTATAATTATAGTAAACTTTTCTACTACAAAAATCACCAAACCATGAGATACTCTCAGTTTTGTACAGCAACCACTTCCACTTTTTTTACTTACTCACCTACATGTACATTCCTTCTTGTTGTTGTGAATTGACTGTAAGGGAAGAAAGCAAAAACAAACAAATACATGTATTAATTGTATTTAATACTGCGTTTACCCACTTCTTACCTCCTTCCCACAAGGTGGCTATTTACTGGGTGTTGCAAGGTGAGGTTCCACTGTGCTTCTAAATGAAGTTTTATTCAGTATACATGTGTATGTTCACCAGGCAGCATGTTGGAGTCCTGATGGGAAAATTCTAGTGTTTGCTGTGGCAAATGAACCTGCACTATATTCACTACAATTTCAGGATGTTGGTAAGTGCTTGAAGTAAAAACCTGAGATCTGTACTGAGAACAACAACACTGACTGAATATGTTTTGTACATATCGCATAATTGTTAACTAAATTATAAATTAAATGCATTGACTGGAATAGAACCTGCCATATCATAATAATTTATTAGCTACTTATCAAGTTATTTTGATTAACACTCTTAAAGGCAGCATCATCCATTTCTAAGTTGGTTGTGTAAGTCATTTTTGTACTGTAGTAGTACAAAGGTAGACCCTCTTGTTGATAAAGGTAGTCAAGATGCTGGCACTTTCACACCAGATTCCTCTGTGCCAGATAACATCACTTGCTTCACTCAGGCTGGCTAATTAACCTGACAATAATCATGGTAATAATATTGGCTACTAGTAAATTGCACCTACTTTGAAAACATCCACTAAGGGGTACCATGATGTGTAATAAATTATACCGTATTAAATAGGAAACAAAAAGGGCCAGTTATGTTGAGAATATTTTAAGAAAATTTGCCTTGTATTTTATATCTGATTTAAGGTGATGGGGGCAGCAAAACATCCATGGCAAAAGGTGCACGGCTGGCTGTAAGATGTGCAGATTTGGCATCATACAGCTGGGAGCTGGATGAAGAGTCAGTAACTGTAGGGGGCTGTGTTCATTCCATGGCTTGGGATCCACTTGGTGAAAGACTAGCAGTTGTATTTAAAGGTGTGTGTATCATGGGACAGGGAAAAGGCTACTCTCCTCCCAGTACTGATACCGGCTTGTCGATTCACTTTGCTAATGTATAAGTAAGATTATTTGATAAGCATTTGAAGCCACAGAATGATTTCAATTTGTTTCTACATTTGAAATTAACAAACAATTCTAATTAGTGTTTTTTAACTTTGCCTAGTAGAGAGTCAACATGTTCTATCAGAAAATTCAAAAATCTTACTTACAAGTTGCTTTTTTCATTGCTGGGGGGGGGGGGGGGGGGAGGGGGGGAGGTGGTGATCAGCAGGGTAAGCTGTCATTGGACCAGCATCCCACCCAGGGGAAGTATGCCCCTTGTGTATGGAATCTGGGCTAGAAGTTCAAGCTTTGAGGCCCAGTCAGCTCTAAGTACAAATAAATTATCATCTTTGTCTCTACTAATTATATCATGGGTTTTTCTGTGGTCAGCATACTGTACCTGCTTGTTTTTGGATTCAGTTATTACAACCCAGAAAAAAGTACAGTGGAACCCCACCTTACAACCACCACGTTAATACGACCACCTCGTTATTACGGCCACTTAAATCAGGCCCGAGAAAAGGCTTGGTCAGTTATTTTCCTATTTAAAGAACCCCTTTAATGCGACCACCCCGTTAAGGTAATTCCCCTGAAATAAAACTGACAATAGATTTTCGTTCAAACTTTGCCCACTGAATATTTCTCATATGAGAACTTCAATTTTGAAATAAAAAAGGGGGGTGCCCACACTCATTAAGGAGCACTGGGGCATTGAAAATGACCCACTTTCGCATTATTTAACGCTTATTACAAGAACGCATTCCCAGTAATAACTGTAAATTTTTGTGACCGAGACACATGAGAACACGCATTAAACTAGAGTCAATGCGTTGTATCGGACACAAATAAACTTTTTAAGTTTGATTTAGACAGAAAGCTGAATCCTTGATTAAAATTTCAACCAAATTTCTTGACATGGTTACCATAGGGCAAAATAGAAAAGACCACAGTTTACTTGCTATTTTCGCTATTTGTTCAATTTTCAGCAATAGAAATCAGATCAGTCTTTCCTCAAGCAAAGTTTATGATAAGTTGATTACAATGACTAGAAAAAAAATTGGGGTGCCCATGCTCGTTGGTGAGCTATAGCCATTTTTCAACTGAAAGAGCTCAATATCAAGGCAAATCCGCCATGTTTTCAGTGTGCACGTGCACGAGAGCGCGCTAAATGACGCCATAAATTATGCGCAGAAAGGATGCGCAGTGCAATTGTGAGGAATAACCTTAATACAACCAGTTTTCCATGGCCCCAAGTGGTCGTATAACACATTCAACAATTGCAAATTGCAATACGACACCGCTTGAAATCCTTCCCCTGTTCAGCGGTTTTCCAGGGACTTAATTGTAATTGAAGGCCTTCATGCAAAAAGGGCGTATATCGGTTTTGGTCGATTTTCATTTTTTGCAGGATCAAGCTAATTTTTGGCAGACTGACTTGTTTTGACATGAAAAGCGTTGTTTCGTATTTGTTTTGGTCGATTTTCGCTTCGTTCTCTAGAAATAACGTATGCAAGAAAACCTCAGTTTTGCGCAAAGCAGCATCTTTATGAGCAAACCTTTTGAAGGCGGATTTCCTCGTGACACAAACTCATGATGATTACTTTTAGCAGCTTCAACAGCACGTTTATTTTAAATAGATGTTTTGGTTTGTGAAATAAGTAGACAAACAGATAAAAAAGAAAAAAAACGACCAACCTTACATAGAACCGGTGTCTTTGCAAAACAAATTCACATCTGCTCCGTTCAGCGCCTTAATCGCTGCGCTAACGGAGCAGCAGTAACTGATTAGCGTAATTATACGAATAATAAAACTAAGCAAAACAAAAGGTTTCTTTTGTTTTTGTTGAACAAAAGGTCTCCGGAGGAAAACTGAGTTTTTTTTTAATACATTATTTCTGGAAATCGAAGCGCAAATTGACCAAAACAGTTACGGAATGATGAGTTTCATGTCAAAACAAGTCAGCCTGCCAAAAATTTTTTCAATCCTGCAAAAAATGAAAATCGGCCAAAACCTGATATACGCCCTTTTTGCACGAAGGCCCTTCAATTATAGATAGAATTTCCACAATGAATTGTGATAAAGTCTTGTTACATTCCCGACAGATGAAGACAAACATGCTCAAGAACTAGTTGCTGTGTTCAAAACCAGATTAAAACCAACCTTTGAAATCATGCCCAGGTAATAGTCACTGAATGAAAGAATGCTATTTTATAATCGTTAACTTATTTGGACTGTGAGTAATCTCTTTCTTTTCTTAGTGTGCCCCTGCAACAGGTTTTTAGTGTGTGAATGGTCGCACAATGAAGCCGTAATCTGTGAGAAGTGCAGCTGTGGAGAAAGGGGAAAAGGCTCCACCAGTAGTTGCCTCTGCATTTCTTTCCCTAATGTGCTTAAAGTTAACTATAATTTAAGTTGTGCACATTTTCAACTGACTACACATATCCTAGCACTTATTTTAATTACCAGTAATACATATGGGTTATTGACCAAGTGTGAGGTCAAGAAGGCTGGCCAAGTTCTTTTTTAGCATGTTTATGGGCTGAGACAAAGTCGAGGTCCATAAACTTGCAAAAAAAGAACAAGGCCAATATCCAGCCATCTTGGCCAAACATGCTTGGTCAATAAAGGATTTATTATATAGCTTTCAGGGAAATTTTTCTTGCGGGATCAAGGCTGTGCTCTAACGGCGCCTGGTCACCTCAGGCGACTAACATTTGGTCTCGGGCGACTGAAAAAGAAAAGCAGTCGCCCGTCCGGGCACCTAGATTTCGGCTTGTGTGAAAGCCCGAAACGAAACCAGCGAACGTATTGAAACGGAACGGAACGGAAAAAAAGAAACTTCCTCGTGCTCCCGCACTCCCGTTAGCCCGAAAAACGAAAAAAAAGCGCTTTATTTGCTAATTTGATGATATTTACAGAAAAAAATTCGGCAGGCCAACAACAAGAATTGCTCACGCTCAAAGTTTCACGTCTGTGTTTAAGAAATAGAAAACATGTACCGTGTTTCTATCGAGTTATACAAACACGAGTGGAAGTTTGGGAGAACGAGAAATGCTGTGGGAACACGAGCTGCAGGCGAGTGTTTCCACAGCTTTTTCGAGTTCTCCCAAACTTTCACGAGTGTTTGTATAACTCGATAGAAACACGAAGTACATGTTTTCTATTTCTTTCAGAAAACACCACGACGAGAAAAAGGAAAACAACTTGTTAGCTTTGGATATCAAAATGTAAATTCTCTTTGCTCGCGCCATCACTACGTCAACAAGCGCGCGCTAGTTTTGTGTCTCCATCGAGTTATACAAACACGATTTTTAACCAATCAGCGCGCGTACTTTCTTAGGACTGTTTTCTAATATGTAATATTGTTCCACTTGAGTTAGCACGAAAAATTATTTTGTCCTTGCCCTTGAGAAACTGCACGATTTTTGCACAAGCATGTGTTGAAGATCTCAAATTTTCTATTGAAGTGGTTGATGCTTGTTTCATTTTTGTGTTTCAACAGTTTCAACAGTGGAGTGCATGATTAATAAAACGAAACCCTGGGTGTTTTCCATTTACCAAGAGATTCCGGAAATTCCGGTTGGGTTGTAAATGGAACATGATTTTTTGGTTTGTTCCACTGGAAAATTTCCGGAAAAAGTGGAACTTCTGAAAAGGTAGTCCTGTTTTCCCGTTGGAAATTTTCCGATGGAACTGCGTGTTCCATTTATGGGTTTCGCAAAGGCTTACCAGTTCCAGGCCGCTCACGACCATATCATCAGCAAGGAAATATGGCGGCAACTCCCTCAGCTAACTCGGTGGCTTCCGTCTCCTCCGCTTTCTATGAATGCTCAGTCTGTCATGGCCTGGCTCCTGATTTAGGAACTTAGGAACTCTTCCTGTGGCTTGTACTTCTCGGCCACAGTCATCCTGAAGTGGCTTTTAAATTCATCGATCGTAAGCTTATACAAGCAAAATATTTTCATAAAAACCTTTATTTCTGGGCGCCTCATATAGGTTGCAACGGCCACCAGGAAAGGAATGTTATCATCATCTGAATTAACGAGGCACTCTTCTTCCAAAGAGAAGTCTAGCACTTTCTTCAACAATAACAGTTGTGCCGCCATTTTGTATTTTGGCGGGAAATACGTCGGACGGTGAAGGGAGCCTGGGATGAATGGGACGAGTGTGTCAAATGGAACACGTCTTTCGCCGATAAGCATTTCCCAACGAAGTTTCGGGAATTTTCCGGAATCTTTTGGTAAATGGAAAACGCCCCCTGTCCTTTATGTAATTTTTTGTTTATTTAATTAGCTTCGTCCGTGGCATGCAAGATGTTTATCAGCACCATATTTGGCGACTTGCTCGCAATTGTAATCACTCGATCAAAATTTGGTGAAAACGAAAGTTTAAAATAAGAACCCTTTTGTTCCGAAACCTATTTCAGTGGTTTTGAAAGAAATTTTTAAGCGCGGTTTTAACACGTATGTATGTGATTAATTTACAACAGGATTTCATGATATCACAAGTTCGCCAAAAAGAGAACGTGACAGCTAAACTCGCTTCTCCGCCCCGGTCCGGTGAAATGAATTTTGAACGAGAGAGATTTAAGATGAAACTGTTTGGCAATTATGCGGATTCCCTGGAACTGTAAAAAGTATACAACGCTACTCTTTCAAAACGTCACGGATTCTTAAAGATTGTCATTCAGCAATGGTTCCCTCGGCCGGATGTCGCACAAACTTACACTCAAGTTTTAATTAAACATCCTATCAATGGTTTCGTATACTTTCTGAAAATTTTAACTTTCTTGCAAATAGTAAGTTGCAATAATGAAGGCTTCCCGATTTACCCTTACTTTCTTTAATGAAAGCTAGATAAACTTTGAAGTTTGATAATTTGATAATTTGTAACAGTGATAAATACATTTACTGTAAAGTCAAACTTGTTTATTGTCAGTAAGCAGGCAAGAATAATCATCATGGAGATTCTGCGTATGCCATAAAACAACAGTAAAATGCTAAATTCTATGATTATTATTTTCATGGTTAGTTTTTAGCTAATTAAACCATGAAATAAAATATTAATTAACTAATTAATTAATTATTAATTAATTAATCAATTTGGGCAACCAACCTGGAACACGGGGCGACCTACTTGTCATGGTTAGGCGCCCGAAGGGCGCCCTGAAAATTTTCCTAGAGCACAGCCTTGTGGATACAGCGGTTAGTCCTGTGCGGGCAAGATAGCTCCATCTTGCCCATCTTACATTATTCA
Source organism: Platygyra sinensis (assembly GCA_019787425.1). Lineage (NCBI taxonomy): Eukaryota > Metazoa > Cnidaria > Anthozoa > Scleractinia > Merulinidae > Platygyra > Platygyra sinensis. The sequence goes on along the minus strand of JAHPZR010038282.1, from coordinate 6,313 downwards.
TGTTTCTAATAAATCCCCCTAGCGGAAATGTTAAAATACAAAAACTAATAGCAAAACATATATTCGAATACTTTGAAAAAAGGAAACCTGGAGAAGACGGCAAAAAGTAAATACTCTAGGACGTAATTAATTAATAACTTTTCAGCCATGTATTTTTTTGTTGTTTGTAATTTTTAGTTATTTGGAAATTGTGGTCAATATACTTTTTATTGTATAAGACTCGAAATAAACATGTCTGTCTGTCTGTCTGCCCACTCGGGTAGCCAATCACAGCACGTGATCTGGTTCATCTTGCCCTCTCACTAAGCTAGCCATAATTATACTAAATCAAATTACAGTGGTATTTATCTAGCATGATTATCCAGGCCCAATGGGTATACCGACAGTCTAGATCACTTATTTTTTATAGGAAATCATTGTATTACCACAAAATTGAAAGCTTTGGGATAGTTTTATTGCAGAGTGATAATTAAAACTTGTTAAAAGTTCTGCTAATGAAGAAGCAATAGACAGGAGTGAAAATGATAATCTGACTATTGAAACTGACACAGGTTTGTAGGATTTTACTGAATGTATAATGTTGTTACATGTAAGTTCCAATGCAAGTAATAATATCGTGTATAAACACAAGTATATGTGCTGATACTCAGTAGTTATGTAATACAATGCAGCTTAGTATAGATTATTTTTTCTGTAATATGCAGTGGCTTTGTACGAGGTCCTCCTAATACAGTTCCAGAACTTGTCACCTTTCAGCAAGACTTCAAGAAAGGAGCTCTTCTGACAATTGTAAGTTCTGTTGTTATTGTCTAATGAGAGTGAGATGCAGTGGCCAGGGATGGATTTAGGGCGGAGGTACAAGGGAGTTGCAACCCCCCCCCCACCCCCCTGCCCTTTTCTTGTATTTTCACCAAAAAAATTGAACAACTATTGGGAGAGGGGAATCTTTTATTTTAATCTGTGAGAGGAGGGGGGTATGTTCTGTTGCAATTTCGCCAGCCTTCTTAATTTATTATTTTGTCGTCAGATATAAGAACCTATCAAAATTTGACATTTTATGACATTTAAGCTTTGACAGCTGGGGTTCCTCATTTTGTTATATAGGACATTTGAATTTCCAAGTTTATACATTGCGTGACATGGTGGCCCGCGAATTAGAAGGATCTCACGTAGGTCAAAAAAGCAGTTATCGCCTACCTTTTTGCTAACTGAGCAATTCTTGCACTAGAGGAAGTATTACTTTTAATGTATCAGAACTCTAGACTAATAATTTTTCATTTCAATGGCAAAACTCAATGACAGATGATTCCGTT
>JAHPZR010038279.1:5000-37035 GCA_019787425.1 Platygyra sinensis | reverse complement strand
ATAAAAACAAAAGCAAAATCTTCCAAAACGTAGCTACACTGTAGCTACGCAGATATTTGGAGTGAGCTACCGAGAGGAAAAATCTGAAAGGCATTGAAATCTCTCGCTCGAACATCTTGAAGAGGTTCCGGAGATTTCTACACCGAATTAAAGTAGTTAAAGAAGAAAGACGGCAGCTGCGAGCCAGAGTCGGGATCGGCTTGTCGACTGAACACAACTTGATACTTAGTGACTCAACATTTTGGTTATAAGAGGAAGGCAAGAAGACTACAACTCGCGCAATGAACACTTCATGTCTGAAAAGAATGAAATGGCCGCGCGTATGTCATGCCGGTTTGCCGAGTCAAGCCCTACGAAGATGACAATATCTCCTATAAAGCTTCAAGGAAGGATGGTCGTTTCAAGAATGGAGACGACTAGTGAGAAAAATGTCCAGCTGGCATTTCTGAAGAATTCATGAGCCGCAGACCAAGCAAAACAATAAAATGCCATGGTTTGAAAATCTTAAAAACTTACAAACTTCGTCGACGAACACTTTGAATTAGTCTTCCCATTTCAACTTCACTTGTCTTTACACGGTTATCCTCAGTTTTCCCGAATGAACTCGTCGTTGTATCTTTAGCTCCATGTCATAGTTTAAATTAAGGCTGTAAACGTTTCTTAAAACGTTTTCACGCAAGTTTTGTCAATAAAATAAAACGCTTTTTGATACCGTCTCGACTGGTTTCGACGTGCATTTCCTTTCCTGTACATTTTTCAGTTCATCAAAAAGTCGCTCATGCGTTCAGAGTTTTGACAGCTTCAAAGCCAATGAAATTGAACTTGATGTTACAAACTTGGAACTTGCTCGTCTATGAAGCTCGTTTTCGAAATAAAAATATTAAGCTTGTCGTATGGAGAACTTTGGCGTAAATTGTTGAGAAAAATAAAGACTAAACTGACATATTTTATCACACCGTTGCTTCATTCTAGCATCTCTCTACAGCAAAAAGACGTCAGCCAGAAGCTTGTGTTTACAATTGCCGTATTATTAAAAGGAAATCGGACTTCTTTCTCGAAACAATTAGGGATTAATTGTACTTGTGAACAGATCGGACTTTTTCTAATTTCCACTCGTGGCTGCGGCAGCCACTCGTGGAAATTACTAAAAAGTCCGATCTGTTCACGCGTACAATTAATCCCTAATTGTTTCTCGAACAGACCGATTTCCTATACGTACGAATTGGACGATACGACGTCTTATTACCAATTAATCATAAAAATTACAATTTCCGAGAAAAGAGGAATAGCAAAGTTATGAAATAAAGGGAAAATTTGGTCGCTCTGAAATCGACAACAGTCAAAATGGATTTGCTGGTTACCAAGTGACGAGCGAAAAACAAGTCTTATGTCAGTCAAGAACGCAACCATGCATGAAAAACGCTCAACTGCGCAGAACTTTGCTGAATTTGGTTAAAATTCCGAATGCTGCCGGGCAGGTTTTCAAGCAAGATTCAAGGTTTTTAAGCTGAGTCAATAGACAGCACACTTCAAGTTGTAACATCAGAGCCAGAGTCAATTATGATTCTTCGTTTCCTTGGCTTTTTGGGACGGGGACTTTCTTAAGTTGCTGGTGTTTTTTAAACACACTGAACTGTTTATTGAAAACTTAAAATGGCGCCGAGAGATTTTTGTAGACATGCTGTTCTTGGACGACGGCATACCGGTGAATTCTGCCACATTTGCTAATGAAGAAACTTGATTTGAACTGATTGAAACTGTTGGTCGAACATTCTCCTACAGCTGGTGGATTTGCTGAAGCTGCAGGCACCGAACTGTGCAAAGGGAATGTCGAAGAAATCGGCAGATATCGAGCTGGATTGTACAGGCACGTATCTGCTAGAAATGTGAAATAATTCTCGTCTTTCACTGGCAGTTAAATGCATTAATATTTTTGGCTTTACAACGTTCTACCTATGCTGCCATCCATGATTTAGTTGCTCGAGCGATGTTTTGGAGACTGTGGTTTTACTATTATTTATTTCTGAAATTTCTCCGTCCGATACGAGGGGAAAACTTAGCTTGGTCTACTGTCATTGTTCCTGTATTTTGATTTTGTTGAACAAAATGAGGATTTTCGAGGGAGGAAATACTAGCGTACTGTGCAGTGGTATTACAGCCGGGTGGATGTTTACCTCCGTTTGCCGCGGTTGTTGCGAAGCGATAAACAATGCTGTGGATGGCTGAACTTCATCTGAACATGTTAACATATCCACAAAGGAACTCGTCTGGATAGTTTGCATAAACATTTGTGTCATTTGTGTCATTTCTGACTTCTAAAACATAATCATTGTCAAGGGGAAAAACTTCTCCATTTTGAAGAAAGCCCCAATTTAGGAGTTTGTACACTTGTTTCTATGGTGATTGAAACCAAGGTTGTGATTGGTTTATTTAAACCACAACTTTAAATGTGATTGGTTAATTTTAACTACATCTTTGAATGTGATTGGCTTATTGAACTGTCCGATAACAAACTGTCCGATAACAAGGTGTCCGACAACAAACTGTCTGAAAACAGCTTGACAAGTAAATTAGTGGGAAATAGGAGTTTTTTAAACCAATCACAATTGAGGAAATTGTAATTTTTATGATTAAGGAACTAATAAAAGAGCGAGTACCGATTAAAAAAAAAAAAAAAAAAAACTAATAAAAGTCCGAGTACTAATTGAGGAACTAGGGACCTTTAGATCGGAGGACGAGGACGACTACGAGTACGAGTTTTCTGTTCTGAGCACGCGCACTTCGAAAAATGTCGGCCTCCAAACCTTATGCGCATGCTCAGTACGGAAAACTCGTACTCGTAGTCGTCCTCGTCCTCCGATCTAAAGGTGCCTAATATTTATAGAGCGAGTACTAATTTAAGGACGTTCGCGCCCATTGCTACTACGCATCTCTAGTGCACACGCTATTCATTGGTCACGCGCGTGCCACGTCATTTTCAAGCGCGTGCAGGGAGTGGAAAAACTCAACAAAATTTAGAGCTGATGACCTTTGCGTTAACTTTGTGTGCGAATATTTTTATTGGATGCTCGGTGAACTCCAATTTTTTTTCGGCAGATCACTTCCTTTTCTGATTCTTTCCATTATACTAAAAAACAACAAAAAAAGATCTGTACGTGGGAAGTTTTAATTATTTCTCATATACTATTCAAATAGGGTCGAATTGGTTCATGGACACAGGTGTGCGTGACTTAGAAGTTGTAGTTTTTAAGGCTAATTTTAGCTGATTTGATGACATATGTAGGAAAGATCTATCAAATAGGCCTATATATGCTGTGTTAAACACACACAACTTAGATATGATTCTTCACATTAACTATATGCCGATAGTAATGAATCTGGGCAAAATCGCCTCGCATGACTGGAAATCCTAGAAATGCTATGGTCTGTGATACGCCTTATCTTCAAAACGAGTTCGGTGACCCCCGATATTTTTTTACGTTTTTAATCTAAACTTATCATTTTCTAGCTGCAGACAAAGTTTTAAAAAAGTTTGTGCGTGGAAAGTTTTTGGGCGCGAACGTCCTTAAGAACTGATCAAAGAGCGAATATTAATTAAAGAAGTTATTACACGACTGAGAAGTATTCATCTTTGTGATTGGCTGGAAGAATTTATTGTTAACTCTATTATTAATTCTCCTCTGCGGTACAAAATAACCTGCATGCTTTGGTAATTGTCTCAGTCATATAATAAATGAATAATCGTATGAGCAGTTAGAGATTTACACTGCGAGTGATAGCTAAAAACTATTTTTAATTGCGTTCGCTTCAAAACCTTGTCTTAATTTAAGAGAATTTTTCAATTATAACTCGAAGCGTAAGTCCTCAATTGCACTCGAATTTATAAATTGCCCCCACTAATTAAAGAGCGAGTACTAATTAAAGAGTGAGATGCTTAGAGATTCTAATAGAGCGCATATCAGGAAGGGAGCATTTATTTCCTCATTTTTTAAATTTGCAAGAAGACTTTAGACAAATATACTCTCGTTTGAAGGGTGTCTTCATGTAGAACAGTTAGTGATGTGGACGGCTCTTCTTCCCTTTCTTCTTCCCTACTTTTTGTTTCCTTTAAAGAGCCCTTGTTGCTGCTACTGCGGCTACTGTTGTTGAACTAAGGGTGAGAGGGTGTGTCACATTTTTAGGTTTTTTTCGGAATTTCAGGAAAATAAAGTCAAGCAGTTATCTGAAGAAGCATTTGTGGACTGTTTTCTCATATTTTAAGAAAGTAAAAAAATTGAAAACAGCGGTTTTCCTTCTTTTATGCGAAAATATAAAAATTGGGGTCTGACTGTCAAAATCTGTAAGAGCAAAGTGTATACGACTACAACTGACTTATGTTAAAAATGATCCTTTTTGAAAGTGTCGAAGCTACTATCAGTTAACAAAGTATTTAATTTCTTTTCATTATAGGGCCCAGTCAGCTGGAAACACCATTGCATTAGATACCATTTCATAGCTAATTTGCATACAACGTAGACGCGATCTATACTGGTTTTTGACCAGACTTGATAAAAAAAAAACATCATGCGATGAAGAAATAATAATAATAATAATAATAATAATAATGATAACAATCAAAAACTGGCTATTCAGTAAATGATTTAAAATCCCAAAGCTGGCTGTGTCCCTTTAACCCTGGTGTTGATTTTGCTTTGTTTTTCTAGGGGTGTTTTTTTTCCATTTTCTTTTTTCTTTCTCATTGCTATCGCCATTTTTTTTTAAATTCCAGAGATCTTTCTTACAACGAAAATGAATACTTACCAAAGAGTTGTTGCATTGCGGATGGCCTTTTGTGAGTATCTTAACTTAGACGAGCTTTCAAAGCATAACTGAAGTAGACCAAGTGCCTTGATTTGCTATTTGCGCCAGTTCCTTATTAAGCAAGTAATATAGAAAGAATTATTAAGTACAAGTTTGTTAAAAGATGACACTATAAAATGATAATATTTTCGTCAATTTCTAGGGGTTTGCAGCATAACCAGATAGACATTATTTCAAATCAGAGCTTTACCACTTACGTTCAATATCTGTACGTATTTTAAAGCAATGTAAGTATTAAATGTATCTTTATTATGTTGTTTTTATGTTCACAAATGTTTACCATTAAAGGTCTACAATAACCAAATTACAGTCTGAGGGAACTAGAATGGTTTTATATGATGGCTTTTCAAAGAAAATTACCCATGAGAAAAAAAAAGATTATATATATAGAATATCTTATAAGCTTCTGCGTAACCACCGTTTTCCCTGTCCTGTCTTGCTGCTCTTTAATAAATAGCCTTATCGTTCGACATAAAGTGTTTTTCAAAATGCATTCGGAAATAAGGAGAACAATATATTGAAATAACATGCTAAAGGAGCCATCCTTTGAACACAGTGAGCAAGTAAAATCATGATCACTCGAGAAACCCCGCCATCATTTAATTGCTTAATCCTTTAAATGGAAAAATTGGCATAGTTTGAGAAAAGACCATCAAATTCCATGGGATAACACAAAAAAATGTATTGTTTTAATTTTACATTTTTGCTTGTACGAAATTTCGTTACTGATAAGAAAATATAATTTTACAGAGTTTTGTAAAATCGCGCGTCTGTGATCGTTCTGAGGAAGTAAAGAAGTGCTTAGATAACTGAAGGTTCTTAATAAACTGCAGAAGACAAGAAAATTCCATCCTATCTCTAGATGAAACTGTTAGTAAAATATACTCACAGTCCCCTTATCTTCTCCTTTAGTAATCTTTTCTTAACCTTTAGATTTCTGTTTGGAAACCGATTGAAGAATATTCCTTACCGAGCCTTCTATAACGTGTCTACAAACCAAATTGGCGATGGAGAACAGATCATGTAAGTAATACGAAGTAAACTAGTTAAAATTAGTATAGGTAATCATACAGTTTTTCTAGTTCAATTGGAATTAATTTGCACGCGTGAGTTTTCAAAAAGCTGAAATTGCACGAGCCGCTTCGGTGAGTGCAATTTCAGCTTTTTGAAAAAGTCACAAGTGCAAATTAATTCCAAATTTAACGAGAAAAAACTGTTTGATTACTTATTAATAATATAAACTTAAAGTACATATGAAGTGAAAAATAATTTCTGCTTATTTGAAAGTCTTTTCAAAATACAGAAAAATGGCGATATTCTTTTTGAAAGTTTTTTTTTTCGTTTCAGAGATATTAACGTTTTTCTATTATGCAAATTAGATCAGTGATGACGTCATATTGTTTGCAGTTAAAACTTGTAAAATACTGAATAAACAATATCTCTAGAAATATTAAAGCAGTGTTCTTGAAACTTGGCACCATAAATGTGCATCACAAAAGAAACAAAATGACACCCTTAGCACTGTTGCCATGACAACAGTTTTGCCACTGGTGTTGTGTTAATAAAAACTGAAAATCCCAGTTTGTGTCTGAAAACAAGATCCATCTACCCTACACAATCTATCGATGGACGTTACGAGAACTGGGAACTATGTATTTTTCATGTAGGACCCCTATTCTCACTTAAGAGGTTTGAAAATGGAGGATTCGTTTTTTCGATAAAAAGAGACTGGAGCCGAAAGAGTTGCTATGGCAACAGCACTAAGGGTGTCATTTTGTTTCTTTTGTGATGGACAATTATGGTGCCAAGTTTCAAGAACACTACTTTAACATTTCTAGAGATATTTTTTATTCAGTATTTTACAATTTTTAGCTGCAAACAATATGACGTCATCACTGATCTAATTTGCATAATAGAAAAACGTTAATATCTCTGAACTAAAAACAGATATTTCAAAAGAGAAACGCCATTCTTCTGTATTTTGAAAAGACTTTCAAATAAGCAGAAATTATTTTTCACTTCATATGCACTTTAAAAAAAAAATTGCATGAAGGATGTTTTGAGCTTTACGAACTCTGAACTCACCTCTCAGTTTTGTCCGCGCGCTTTATCTCAGGTGATTTAAATTAGCCAATCATGGCTCAGAATGTGTGCTCTCGTATGCATTTGAACTTTACTGTTGTAATTTTCCAGATTTTCATCTTTGTTGTATTTTCTTGCCAGGTTTGAGATTTTAGGTCAGCCTCGCTGCTATTTTTGGTGAATTCAGTCTAGTTTATTCACCGTTTTTAGACATTATGATTCGCCGTTTATTGTATGTTCCGGATTACGTTGTTAGTTCATTAAATAGTTCGTAACAACTCGCTGAATACAATTCCCAACAGAGGAAGTGCCGGAAGATCTTTCTTGAAGCCATTTTTTTTTGTCATTCGAAGCTTCTGTACAAACATTTCGTCATCATTTTACGTGATATAATTGTCTAAGAAAACTTCATTTTGTCTTTCAGTCAATCATAATCCAGAATTACGATGAGTAATTTGCTCTGGTGTTACACTTTTTGCACCAGTGTTACACTTTTTGCACTAGTGTTACACTTGAACTGCACTGCTCTCAGCCAATCAGAATGGAGTAATTTTTTTCTTGTATATTATTTCAAGGGTAACGGCACTATGCTAAGTGCTACTTTCACAAGACTGCACAGGATGATAATGAGCTTTATCGATCGATGCACTTTCGCTTTCTTTCAATCGGTCGGGAGTCTGCGACTTGACATGCAACTGATAACTGCCTGCTATAAAAGGCAGAAGTGACAGTGGTTTTTGTATTTGAAAAATAACAGCGCAGCCTTAATATACAATATTCAGGACACGAACTGAACATTAAGCCCTGCCGGTCAAACAGACTGGCAAGTAGTCTCAAGTGGACGCAAGTTGAACTCGCGTAGAGACTTGCGTTGGGTGACCAAACGGACTCGCAAGTTTCATTGCAAGTCGCAAAAACAAAAAACACATTTTAAGGCGGAATATCCTCTATTTCACTGGCTAATAGAAGATTAATGGACGTCATTCAACTTGCGTTGACTTGGGTTGGGTGGCCAAACGGTGAAAAACTTGCTTTGACTTGCGTGCAAATTTGATCTCGACCAAAGTGAGCGCAAGTCATCGCAAGTCAACGCAAGTGTATGCAAGGCTTGGCCAAAAGGAGTCGCAAGTAGATCCAAGTTTTTAACTTGAGTCTACTTGCGACTTCGTTTGGCCATGGCTTTAAGCTAGTTGTTATGCTAGTTTCCTATCTTAAATGCTTCTTATTATTGTTCCAGAATATTATCGGATAATCCAATAGAGACAATTGAACCAGAAGCATTCAAGCTCGGAGCCCGCCATCTAGTTATGTGAGTTATTTCTTAATGCACTTACTTCAGTAGTACAGAGCAGATGACTAACCACTTCTTTCGAAATGAGGTGACATCAGCTGAATCAATGAGCCATCAATCCACCACTGTTTTAACGACATGCTGGTCATGTAGCTTCATGAATCATTCATGATCTTTCATGAGATGCATGCGCTGTTGGCAAATTCTACATGAATCATCATATTTAATATTTCTTCTGTATTCTTTAACCTTAATTTAGAAGTTCAAGTTAAGATAATTCTGTTAACCAATGGTCATGTGGCCGAACAGCATGTATTGTAACATTGTAAAACAAGTTTTAAACAGAAAATAACCATTACTTGGTAGCCTTTACAGGAACATTATGCTACATCCAAGTGCTTTTGAACGATCTTTTATTTTGTACAAATATTGTTTGCGCTGTGTGTCCCTTTATTTTGACAGATATTTGCTACGGACGAAGCTGAAAATACTGAACCTTGAATCGGTGGTCGGCCTTGGTGGCCTTCCTTCTCAACTGTAATGTACCACCCAATATTTATCTATCGAAAGAGGCTTTTTTATAACGTTTCGCACATAAAAACTAGGTATGTGGCAGTGAAATCTAGCTAGAGCATTTAAGGCAGTTCTTTTGCTTGTTATAAAAATTCTTCCAGCTCAGGTCCATAACATGGAGAAATAATGATATCGAAAGTGTGGTACAAAAAAGAGATCATTGGTGTCAATAAAACTGACTCCTTTTTGAAAAATATGGCCTTGAGAGCAGAATTCGAATTAGAGGGAAGAAAGTTATCCAACCATTTGGTAAGAAAAACGCTTGTGATGAAGCTAAAAGCTTCAAATCATCCAAGAAGTGCTATCATTGATATAACAGGCCACACAAACGAGCGTTTACTGGCAGAATACGAGGAAGGTGTTAAAATGAAACAGGGACAGGTCTCAGCCATCAACAGCTCTACTGTTGGTCAACAGGGTCAGAATTCCCGTTCAGTTCTTTCCAGTTTGCCCATTCAGCACCACCGTACAGCGACTCCAGCCTGCCAAACTGTGGTCCATCACTTTCATGGCTGTCAGGTGACGATAAATTACGGAGCCGGATCGGAGTTGGTGTTTTCAAACAAAGTAGCAATCTAACACTAGAAGGAGCTTACCATACCTTATCTTAATTAGAGGCCTCGTTTCACCGCTGCAGTGTCTGACTGTGATTGAAAATTACTTTCATTGATTTCTTTCATGCTGTGTGCCTTCAATGGTTGTGCTGGTTTCCGAAAAAAAAAACTATCACTCATTTATTTTTTCGTTAACGTAACAGATTATTACGAATGCAGACTGTGTTTGTTTTTTTTCAACCGCAACGAATTTAAGGGTCATTGTCAGAGAAAACCGGCCACAACCAAAAGATCGAGGTCGGATGTTTACCTTCAGCTTTTCACAGTATAAAAGCTATCCGAAAAGATTAACAACCATGATATTTGCCGAGGTAGGCGTTCGTTTTTCTTCGAGATATCACCTTATCATGATTTTGGCCTCTTAAGCGGTCTAAAATGGCCGAAATCTCGGCCAACTTTAGGTGAGCCTAAAAGATACTTCGTACATATTCCAGAAACTCTTATTTTCGTGCGACAATATTTGGCCCCTTATTAGTTGACTGAGATATATTTGGATTTTTTCACTTTAATTCTGCGGTTTTCACGAGGTGCCAAATATCATCGCCGAATCGTTAAGGAGCGTGACCTAAATTTTAGCCATTTTCAGCGAGTCGCTTTTCAAAAGTGCGGCAGTTTCTTTCCGCAAAAAGACGATTTTCTGATAGTCTTTTACACTGATATCAATATCCATTTTAGTTAAAATCGGTATCTACAAGCAAATGGGAGTAATTGGTCTCGCAAAGTCCAAAAAAAAATCATTGGTCAAACATATTTCCCGCCAAATTTTTAGCAAAGAATATCACCTTATTCCGACTTTCTGCGCTTGTTATCCATGATTTGCTGAAAGATCTGCAACAAAATAGTTAGCTGGACTGCAAAATAGAATATTTAAGCTGTGACATCGGGATTAACTTATGGAAACATTTCAAACTCGCCAAATTCTTGCCATTATCAAGACTAAATTTTCCCGCGAAAATTCTATTTTTAACGTCACGTTGCAAAAACAAACTGGATCCTCAGTTAGCTGCCTTTTTTGCTTTTATGTACAGCAAACTGCAAGTTAACAGTTAGCGAGGCTTCACCCGAAATTTAATTTTGGGACTACTGCAAACGTCTTTTTTACATCGATTTTCTCGTTTCGGAAGGCGTGACGCGTTACAGATTAAAAGGTTAGACGACTGGGCCGCATTTTCGATCTCACTTAAAGGTTTCTTCATGGTTTTTAAAACATTAACTGTTCTTTCGAATTAGAAAAATCGCCTAGCAGTTCGTCAAAGTTAGATAAGAAAGTCAGGAATTCGGAATTTTTAAATAACTTTAAAGCTAAAATCCGAAAATTAGATCTAGTTGGAATGATGGAAGATTATTGTATAAGCATCCTAAAGAGCGGAAATTATGGAATTGAAAATAGTGGTTTGGGAGGGGATTAGTCTTTAATCTTTGGTTTTAAGGAAGCTATAGCTGGCATGGATTTATGGGATACTGATATGTTAAGATTTTATTTGAGGAACTAGTTTTAAAATACAGCATATTTTAACGGTTATTACTAAAAATTAGTATTTGGATCAGATTAATATATTTCCTCTTAACGTTAATTCACTAGTAGTTAGGTGTCCCCAATTAGTTTACGTATATGTAAGCTAGATCTACCTGACACATTAATAAAGTTATTGATTGATGGATTGATAGATTGATTGATTGATTGATTGATTGATTGATTAGTTGGTGGTGGGTCAGTTTTTCTTCAGTTATTAGCAAGCAAACGAGATGGTGGAGGAAAGACGTCAGACGTGGTGTCTATTTAGTGCAGCTGAATTTAAATAATGAGGAAACTTAGGATACGACGTAACTTACGAATGAATCATAGAGAACAGACCACTGGGATAATACGTGTTATCATTGCTAGGTCAGGATTTCCAGCCGGGGGGGGGGGGGTACTCCCTATAATGGCCTATACGGGGAGGCTTCTTCCGAAAGGGGTAGCGTTTTCACGCTTCAGGTATATAAAAGGGATGGGATTTCACAAATTGAGGTATATAAAAGGGTAGGGAAATTGGTCATTTAATTAAAAAGATAAAACAAACAGCGGTGATAAACATATTGAAAACTTTCATTTTATAATCTTGACGTTTCGTATGCTAGTCAACATACATTTTCAAAAGAATAACGGTTACAAATTTTTTGAAAAGCTATTTATACTGTATAAATGGGGGTCTGGAACCTAGACAGAAAACAACTGCAATTAATAGAAAATTAAGACGTTTCAAACGGAAACTGTCTGTAAAGGGACAATGAAAAGGCTTTCTAATAGAGTAAAAGCTTTTCACTGCTGACATTGGCATTCAAAGCTGTTGACTAGCATACGAAACGTCAAGATTATAAAATGAAAGTTTTCAATATGTTTATCACCGCTGTTTGTTTTATCTTTTTAATCAAGTTACGTTGGTCATTTAAGTATTTTAAAAGGCCTTTAATTATAATATTTCGAACAGATGCCCCTTATGGCTGTATTACTTGATTTATTAAGCGCTACATGAAAATAAGAACAAGACTTCGTAAAGTAGGAAAAGGGTACCTTTTAATAAAAGGTATATAAAAGGGGTATCTTTTCTGCCAAAATGGTATATAAAAGGGTAAGGGGTTGGACCTCGGGGCGGAGCCTCCCCGTATTAAACTTTGTTAAGTACCCCCCCCCCCCCCCGGGGGTTTCAAGCGAAGATCTTGCGTTCAGTTTTGTCGTTTATATGATCGTCGCAGGTTTGTACACCGACTGTGTTATATTTTGCTCTCAAACTTTTACTTTCAACAAAAGTAATTTCTTGTTGCTCCTGTAAATATTCACCACAAAACCACTTTAATGCAATGAAATTACACCAAATTAGTGTTGATAATTTCTTGTTTATTTTACTGCTAGTATTGACAAATGTTTAAAAGCTCATAAAGAACGAGATTGCATGTTTGTGATCCATGAACGTAAACTTGGATTACATTTTCCACGGATAGTACTGAAATCCTTGGTTGTGAGATGCTTCCCCGACATGAAAAAAAAAATTCTTGTGGGGGGAATTTAATTTTCATTAGCCCTGCCAAACTGTAGTTGAATCCATTTTAAGATAACTGGGAAAGCAGCTCAAGGATATCTACAGAAACAAGATGGATCAACTGATTTGATTGTCAACAATAAAACGAAATAATGAAATGGATTGTTAAAAAAGAAACGATCTTTGTTCAGACGGTTGTGTTGTTATCCTTTCTACCTCATTCAAGGAGGGTGTAGAGGTGGAACTATGATATGCCGGAAAGAAGTACCATTACCATCCTCTGCACCCCCCCCCCCCCCCCCCCCATCCATCTCACAACCACCCATACTCTTTTTGCAAGGGGGTGGAAGCAAAATGTGTTGTCCTAGACGACATTTAATTCCATTTAGTTTTCTAACCATTAATTAAGCTTTAAAATATTTTTTCTTACCGCTGCTGCTGCTGTTTTGAGGTGTTCTTTGCAGCAAAACAAGGAAAAATAAGTACGGAACATTATTTGTGGTTTTTAAGAAGAAAAAAACTGTCTTGACAAGGCTTTTATTGACAGATGACCCCCATGGACCTGTAACGTGATATCTGTCAAAAAACAAAAAAAAACAAAAAAAAACCATGCAAAACACAACATTCAACGAAGGAAAATCGTAGATATATGCAGCGCTACAGTCAAGTTGATTGAAGCTTAGGGCTTTTTAAGACTTCGATAAGTAAACACAACTTATAAGATCTCGTCTGGCAAAATTTCAGTTAAATAGGATAATTTGATTCCAGGGTGGGTTACTTTCAAATATGTAGTTTTCTTACCTTTAATTACGCACATCCCTACTGGTAAATTAACACTGCCAAATTTGCTCAAAAGCAACAAGCTCAGTCTAGATGTTATCTCAGAGTCAAATTGTACCTCTTTTGAAGGACCAATTCCTCAGAATAATAAAGGACACTTGATCAGCTTGAAAAGCTCTAAAATGAAAAAGCACATGCTAAGTCATCATTCGCCGGCGCACGATAATTAAAAGAAAAAAAAACAGTTGAGGTTTAAATAGGGTGGTTTTTTATTTCTGACATTTACATGTAACTACTCAGACCTCAGACCCGAAGAATTGAGACCCTCTGGATGTATCAAAAGCTCACAGTCGAAAACTTACTTTCTGCATGTCAGGAAATTCAGGACGCGAAATTACGACAAGGATTGTTTTTAGGAGTCCTGTTTACTGTTCGTCTACGCTGATTTCCGTTTCGTGAACGGTCGATGCCATTTTTAACGGTCGATGCCATCATTGGTAACCAAGCCTTTCAGAATGAACGATGCCATATCTGCTTTAGTTTAGGCCTGGACAAGGTAGAAACTGCTTATAATTTGTTGATGGAGTAAAATGCACTCACCAAATGCTTAATTGTTTGGGGCAACTCTATTATTAATGTTTAAGAATGTCACGTTTTATAATTAGATTTTGGGGATATTTGGCGGATCAACCTGGTAGTGTAGTGGTATAAGCAGGTATAAGAGGGATGTCAGGAAACAGAGGTTCCGGGTTCGATACTAGGTGGTTACTTGCAAATTTTCCTTTTTCTTTAATTTAATAGAAAAAAAACTCGTTCACGTTCGCGAAAATGGCATCGACCGTTTACGAAACGGGAAGCGATACACTGTCATAGGCAGAATTTCCAGAGAGAGGGAGAAAAACATCCCGAGGTGATAAGCCTGCAGCACAGGCGTAATTTTCTTGCGTATTTAGACGAACAGAGACGAGAATACGCCAAAAATCATACGTCTGTTCCATAGGCTAAAGGTGATAGATTCCTCTGCTCAGATCACGGAATAATACCCAGCATTCGAATGATTGTTTGGTTGCTTTATCAGTATAAATCAAATTTATCAAATTTATTTTATGCTTAGTAGCCATTTGAGGCAAGTTTAGTTACAATGGTGCGAGGTGCCTTGCGTGACGTTGCGGATACTTTTTTTTTTTACCTTGGATCCTCAGTGCTTCGATTCTGCTAAATTCAGAAGAGATTTCCGGGTCTGAGTTCTCGAGACACCTTAAAAGCCTCTGAATCAACAAAACACTATCTCAAGCTTCATAGCAAGTGGTCGCAGGTCAATTGCGTGCGCGGGCTAATAAAGGAAGGAAATGAAACAAAAAAAAAAAACAGACGGTGTACAAACCTGCGACGATACAAACGACAACATAATTTCGCGTCCTGAATTTCCTGACATGCAGAAAGTAAGTTTTCGACTGTGAGCTTTTGATACATCCAGAGGGTCTCAATTCTTCGGGTCTGAGGTCTGAGTAGTTACATGTAAATGTCAGAAATAAAAAACCACCCTATTTAAACCTCAACTGTTTTTTTTTCTTTTAATTATCGTGCGCCGGCGAATGATGACTTAGCATGTGCTTTTTCATTTTAGAGCTTTTCAAGCTGATCAAGTGTCCTTTATTATTCTGAGGAATTGGTCCTTCAAAAGAGGTACAATTTGACTCTGAGATAACATCTAGACTGAGCTTGTTGCTTTTGAGCAAATTTGGCAGTGTTAATTTACCAGTAGGGATGTGCGTAATTAAAGGTAAGAAAACTACATATTTGAAAGTAACCCACCCTGGAATCAAATTATCCTATTTAACTGAAATTTTGCCAGACGAGATCTTATAAGTTGTGTTTACTTATCGAAGTCTTAAAAAGCCCTAAGCTTCAATCAACTTGACTGTAGCGCTGCATATATCTACGATTTTCCTTCGTTGAATGTTGTGTTTTGCATGGTTTTTTTTTGTTTTTTTTTGTTTTTTGACAGATATCACGTTACAGGTCCATGGGGGTCATCTGTCAATAAAAGCCTTGTCAAGACAGTTTTTTTCTTCTTAAAAACCACAAATAATGTTCCGTACTTATTTTTCCTTGTTTTGCTGCAAAGAACACCTCAAAACAGCAGCAGCAGCGGTAAGAAAAAATATTTTAAAGCTTAATTAATGGTTAGAAAACTAAATGGAATTAAATGTCGTCTAGGACAACACATTTTGCTTCCACCCCCTTGCAAAAAGAGTATGGGTGGTTGTGAGATGGATGGGGGGGGGGGGGGGGGGGGTGCAGAGGATGGTAATGGTACTTCTTTCCGGCATATCATAGTTCCACCTCTACACCCTCCTTGAATGAGGTAGAAAGGATAACAACACAACCGTCTGAACAAAGATCGTTTCTTTTTTAACAATCCATTTCATTATTTCGTTTTATTGTTGACAATCAAATCAGTTGATCCATCTTGTTTCTGTAGATATCCTTGAGCTGCTTTCCCAGTTATCTTAAAATGGATTCAACTACAGTTTGGCAGGGCTAATGAAAATTAAATTCCCCCCACAAGAATTTTTTTTTTCATGTCGGGGAAGCATCTCACAACCAAGGATTTCAGTACTATCCGTGGAAAATGTAATCCAAGTTTACGTTCATGGATCACAAACATGCAATCTCGTTCTTTATGAGCTTTTAAACATTTGTCAATACTAGCAGTAAAATAAACAAGAAATTATCAACACTAATTTGGTGTAATTTCATTGCATTAAAGTGGTTTTGTGGTGAATATTTACAGGAGCAACAAGAAATTACTTTTGTTGAAAGTAAAAGTTTGAGAGCAAAATATAACACAGTCGGTGTACAAACCTGCGACGATCATATAAACGACAAAACTGAACGCAAGATCTTCGCTTGAAACCCCCGGGGGGGGGGGGGGGTACTTAACAAAGTTTAATACGGGAGGCTCCGCCCCGAGGTCCAACCCCTTACCCTTTTATATACCATTTTGGCAGAAAAGATACCCCTTTTATATACCTTTTATTAAAAGGTACCCTTTTCCTACTTTACGAAGTCTTGTTCTTATTTTCATGTAGCGCTTAATAAATCAAGTAATACAGCCATAAGGGGCATCTGTTCGAAATATTATAATTAAAGGCCTTTTAAAATACTTAAATGACCAACGTAACTTGATTAAAAAGATAAAACAAACAGCGGTGATAAACATATTGAAAACTTTCATTTTATAATCTTGACGTTTCGTATGCTAGTCAACAGCTTTGAATGCCAATGTCAGCAGTGAAAAGCTTTTACTCTATTAGAAAGCCTTTTCATTGTCCCTTTACAGACAGTTTCCGTTTGAAACGTCTTAATTTTCTATTAATTGCAGTTGTTTTCTGTCTAGGTTCCAGACCCCCATTTATACAGTATAAATAGCTTTTCAAAAAATTTGTAACCGTTATTCTTTTGAAAATGTATGTTGACTAGCATACGAAACGTCAAGATTATAAAATGAAAGTTTTCAATATGTTTATCACCGCTGTTTGTTTTATCTTTTTAATCAAGTTACGTTGTCATTTAAGTATTTTAAAAGGCCTTTAATTATAATATTTCGAACAGATTGCCCCTTATGGCTGTATTACTTGATTGATTAAGCGCTACATGAAAATAAAACAAGACTTCGTAAAGTAGGAAAGGGTACCTTTTAATAAAAGGTATATAAAAGGGTATCTTTTCTGCCAAAATGGTATATAAAAGGGTAAGGGTTGGACCTCGGGGCGGAGCCTCCCCGTATTAAACTTTTGTTAAGTACCCCCCCCCCCCCCCCGGGGGTTTCAAGCGAAGATCTTGCGTTCAGTTTTGTCGTTTATATGATCGTCGCAGGTTTGTACACCGACTGTGTTATATTTTGCTCTCAAACTTTTACTTTCAACAAAAGTAATTTCTTGTTGCTCCTGTAAATATTCACCACAAAACCACTTTAATGCAATGAAATTACACCAAATTAGTGTTGATAATTTCTTGTTTATTTTACTGCTAGTATTGACAAATGTTTAAAAGCTCATAAAGAACGAGATTGCATGTTTGTGATCCATGAACGTAACTTGGATTACATTTTCCACGGATAGTACTGAAATCCTTGGTTGTGAGATGCTTCCCCGACATGAAAAAAAAAATTCTTGTGGGGGGAATTTAATTTTCATTAGCCCTGCCAAACTGTAGTTGAATCCATTTTAAGATAACTGGGAAAGCAGCTCAAGGATATCTACAGAAACAAGATGGATCAACTGATTTGATTGTCAACAATAAAACGAAATAATGAAATGGATTGTTAAAAAAGAAACGATCTTTGTTCAGACGGTTGTGTTGTTATCCTTTCTACCTCATTCAAGGAGGGTGTAGAGGTGGAACTATGATATGCCGGAAAGAAGTACCATTACCATCCTCTGCACCCCCCCCCCCCCCCCCCCATCCATCTCACAACCACCCATACTCTTTTGCAAGGGGGTGGAAGCAAAATGTGTTGTCCTAGACGACATTTAATTCCATTTAGTTTTCTAACCATTAATTAAGCTTTAAAATATTTTTTCTTACCGCTGCTGCTGCTGTTTTGAGGTGTTCTTTGCAGCAAAACAAGGAAAATAAGTACGGAACATTATTTGTGGTTTTTAAGAAGAAAAAAAACTGTCTTGACAAGGCTTTTATTGACAGATGACCCCCATGGACCTGTAACGTGATATCTGTCAAAAAACAAAAAAAAACAAAAAAAAACCATGCAAAACACAACATTCAACGAAGGAAAATCGTAGATATATGCAGCGCTACAGTCAAGTTGATTGAAGCTTAGGGCTTTTTAAGACTTCGATAAGTAAACACAACTTATAAGATCTCGTCTGGCAAAATTTCAGTTAAATAGGATAATTTGATTCCAGGGTGGGTTACTTTCAAATATGTAGTTTTCTTACCTTTAATTACGCACATCCCTACTGGTAAATTAACACTGCCAAATTTGCTCAAAAGCAACAAGCTCAGTCTAGATGTTATCTCAGAGTCAAATTGTACCTCTTTTGAAGGACCAATTCCTCAGAATAATAAAGGACACTTGATCAGCTTGAAAAGCTCTAAAATGAAAAAGCACATGCTAAGTCATCATTCGCCGGCGCACGATAATTAAAAGAAAAAAAAACAGTTGAGGTTTAAATAGGGTGGTTTTTTATTTCTGACATTTACATGTAACTACTCAGACCTCAGACCCGAAGAATTGAGACCCTCTGGATGTATCAAAAGCTCACAGTCGAAAACTTACTTTCTGCATGTGTTTGTATCGTCGCAGGTTTGTACACCGTCTGTTTTTTTTTTTTGTTTCATTTCCTTCCTTTATTAGCCCGCGCACGCAATTGACCTGCGACCACTTGCTATGAAGCTTGAGATAGTGTTTTGTTGATTCAGAGGCTTTTAAGGTGTCTCGAGAACTCAGACCCGGAAATCTCTTCTGAATTTAGCAGAATCGAAGCACTGAGGATCCAAGGTAAAAAAAAAAAGTATCCGCAACGTCACGCAAGGCACCTCGCACCATTGTAACTAAACTTGCCTCAAATGGCTACTAAGCATAAAATAAATTTGATAAATTTGATTTATACTGATAAAGCAACCAAACAATCATTCGAATGCTGGGTATTATTCCGTGATCTGAGCAGAGGAATCTATCACCTTTAGCCTATGGAACAGACGTATGATTTTTGGCGTATTCTCGTCTCTGTTCGTCTAAATACGCAAGAAAATTACGCCTGTGCTGCAGGCTTATCACCTCGGGATGTTTTTCTCCCTCTCTCTGGAAATTCTGCCTATGACAGTGTATCGCTTCCCGTTTCGTAAACGGTCGATGCCATTTTCGCGAACGTGAACGAGTTTTTTTTCTATTAAATTAAAGAAAAAGGAAAATTTGCAAGTAACCACCTAGTATCGAACCCGGAACCTCTGTTTCCTGACATCCCTCTTATACCTGCTTATACCACTACACTACCAGGTTGATCCGCCAAATATCCCCAAAATCTAATTATAAAACGTGACATTCTTAAACATTAATAATAGAGTTGCCCCAAACAATTAAGCATTTGGTGAGTGCATTTTACTCCATCAACAAATTATAAGCAGTTTCTACCTTGTCCAGGCCTAAACTAAAGCAGATATGGCATCGTTCATTCTGAAAGGCTTGGTTACCAATGATGGCATCGACCGTTAAAAATGGCATCGACCGTTCACGAAACGGAAATCAGCGTAGACGAACAGTAAACAGGACTCCTAAAAACAATCCTTGTCGTAATTTCGCGTCCTGAATTTCCTGACATGCAGAAAGTAAGTTTTCGACTGTGAGCTTTTGATACATCCAGAGGGTCTCAATTCTTCGGGTCTGAGGTCTGAGTAGTTACATGTAAATGTCAGAAATAAAAAACCACCCTATTTAAACCTCAACTGTTTTTTTTTCTTTTAATTATCGTGCGCCGGCGAATGATGACTTAGCATGTGCTTTTTCATTTTAGAGCTTTTCAAGCTGATCAAGTGTCCTTTATTATTCTGAGGAATTGGTCCTTCAAAAGAGGTACAATTTGACTCTGAGATAACATCTAGACTGAGCTTGTTGCTTTTGAGCAAATTTGGCAGTGTTAATTTACCAGTAGGGATGTGCGTAATTAAAGGTAAGAAAACTACATATTTGAAAGTAACCCACCCTGGAATCAAATTATCCTATTTAACTGAAATTTTGCCAGACGAGATCTTATAAGTTGTGTTTACTTATCGAAGTCTTAAAAAGCCCTAAGCTTCAATCAACTTGACTGTAGCGCTGCATATATCTACGATTTTCCTTCGTTGAATGTTGTGTTTTGCATGGTTTTTTTTTGTTTTTTTTTGTTTTTTGACAGATATCACGTTACAGGTCCATGGGGGTCATCTGTCAATAAAAGCCTTGTCAAGACAGTTTTTTTCTTCTTAAAAACCACAAATAATGTTCCGTACTTATTTTTCCTTGTTTTGCTGCAAAGAACACCTCAAAACAGCAGCAGCAGCGGTAAGAAAAAATATTTTAAAGCTTAATTAATGGTTAGAAAACTAAATGGAATTAAATGTCGTCTAGGACAACACATTTTGCTTCCACCCCCTTGCAAAAAGAGTATGGGTGGTTGTGAGATGGATGGGGGGGGGGGGGGGGGGGGTGCAGAGGATGGTAATGGTACTTCTTTCCGGCATATCATAGTTCCACCTCTACACCCTCCTTGAATGAGGTAGAAAGGATAACAACACAACCGTCTGAACAAAGATCGTTTCTTTTTTAACAATCCATTTCATTATTTCGTTTTATTGTTGACAATCAAATCAGTTGATCCATCTTGTTTCTGTAGATATCCTTGAGCTGCTTTCCCAGTTATCTTAAAATGGATTCAACTACAGTTTGGCAGGGCTAATGAAAATTAAATTCCCCCCACAAGAATTTTTTTTTTCATGTCGGGGAAGCATCTCACAACCAAGGATTTCAGTACTATCCGTGGAAAATGTAATCCAAGTTTACGTTCATGGATCACAAACATGCAATCTCGTTCTTTATGAGCTTTTAAACATTTGTCAATACTAGCAGTAAAATAAACAAGAAATTATCAACACTAATTTGGTGTAATTTCATTGCATTAAAGTGGTTTTGTGGTGAATATTTACAGGAGCAACAAGAAATTACTTTTGTTGAAAGTAAAAGTTTGAGAGCAAAATATAACACAGTCGGTGTACAAACCTGCGACGATCATATAAACGACAAAACTGAACGCAAGATCTTCGCTTGAAACCCCCGGGGGGGGGGGGGGGTACTTAACAAAGTTTAATACGGGGAGGCTCCGCCCCGAGGTCCAACCCCTTACCCTTTTATATACCATTTTGGCAGAAAAGATACCCCTTTTATATACCTTTTATTAAAAGGTACCCTTTTCCTACTTTACGAAGTCTTGTTCTTATTTTCATGTAGCGCTTAATAAATCAAGTAATACAGCCATAAGGGGCATCTGTTCGAAATATTATAATTAAAGGCCTTTTAAAATACTTAAATGACCAACGTAACTTGATTAAAAAGATAAAACAAACAGCGGTGATAAACATATTGAAAACTTTCATTTTATAATCTTGACGTTTCGTATGCTAGTCAACAGCTTTGAATGCCAATGTCAGCAGTGAAAAGCTTTTACTCTATTAGAAAGCCTTTTCATTGTCCCTTTACAGACAGTTTCCGTTTGAAACGTCTTAATTTTCTATTAATTGCAGTTGTTTTCTGTCTAGGTTCCAGACCCCCATTTATACAGTATAAATAGCTTTTCAAAAAATTTGTAACCGTTATTCTTTTGAAAATGTATGTTGACTAGCATACGAAACGTCAAGATTATAAAATGAAAGTTTTCAATATGTTTATCACCGCTGTTTGTTTTATCTTTTTAATTAAATGACCAATTTCCCTACCCTTTTATATACCTCAATTTGTGAAATCCCATCCCTTTTATATACCTGAAGCGTGAAAACGCTACCCCTTTCGGAAGAAGCCTCCCCGTATAGGCCATTATAGGGAGTACCCCCCCCCCCCCGGCTGGAAATCCTGACCTAGCAATGATAACACGTATTATCCCAGTGGTCTGTTCTCTATGATTCATTCGTAAGTTACGTCGTATCCTAAGTTTCCTCATTATTTAAATTCAGCTGCACTAAATAGACACCACGTCTGACGTCTTTCCTCCACCATCTCGTTTGCTTGCTAATAACTGAAGAAAAACTGACCCACCACCAACTAATCAATCAATCAATCAATCAATCAATCAATCTATCAATCCATCAATCAATAACTTTATTAATGTGTCAGGTAGATCTAGCTTACATATACGTAAACTAATTGGGGACACCTAACTACTAGTGAATTAACGTTAAGAGGAAATATATTAATCTGATCCAAATACTAATTTTTAGTAATAACCGTTAAAATATGCTGTATTTTAAAACTAGTTCCTCAAATAAAATCTTAACATATCAGTATCCCATAAATCCATGCCAGCTATAGCTTCCTTAAAACCAAAGATTAAAGACTAATCCCCTCCCAAACCACTATTTTCAATTCCATAATTTCCGCTCTTTAGGATGCTTATACAATAATCTTCCATCATTCCAACTAGATCTAATTTTCGGATTTTAGCTTTAAAGTTATTTAAAAATTCCGAATTCCTGACTTTCTTATCTAACTTTGACGAACTGCTAGGCGATTTTTCTAATTCGAAAGAACAGTTAATGTTTTAAAAACCATGAAGAAACCTTTAAGTGAGATCGAAAATGCGGCCCAGTCGTCTAACCTTTTAATCTGTAACGCGTCACGCCTTCCGAAAACGAGAAAATCGATGTAAAAAAGACGTTTGCAGTAGTCCCAAAATTAAATTTCGGGTGAAGCCTCGCTAACTGTTAACTTGCAGTTTGCTGTACATAAAAGCAAAAAAGGCAGCTAACTGAGGATCCAGTTTGTTTTTGCAACGTGACGTTAAAAATAGAATTTTCGCGGGAAAATTTAGTCTTGATAATGGCAAGAATTTGGCGAGTTTGAAATGTTTCCATAAGTTAATCCCGATGTCACAGCTTAAATATTCTATTTTGCAGTCCAGCTAACTATTTTGTGCAGATCTTTCAGCAAATCATGGATAACAAGCGCAGAAAGTCGGAATAAGGTGATATTCTTTGCTAAAAATTTGGCGGGAAATATGTTTGACCAATGATTTTTTTTTGGACTTTGCGAGACCAATTACTCCCATTTGCTTGTAGATACCGATTTTAACTAAAATGGATATTGATATCAGTGTAAAAGACTATCAGAAAATCGTCTTTTTGCGGAAAGAAACTGCCGCACTTTTGAAAAGCGACTCGCTGAAAATGGCTAAAATTTAGGTCACGCTCCTTAACGATTCGGCGATGATATTTGGCACCTCGTGAAAACCGCAGAATTAAAGTGAAAAAATCCAAATATATCTCAGTCAACTAATAAGGGGCCAAATATTGTCGCACGAAAATAAGAGTTTCTGGAATATGTACGAAGTATCTTTTAGGCTCACCTAAAGTTGGCCGAGATTTCGGCCATTTTAGACCGCTTAAGAGGCCAAAATCATGATAAGGTGATATCTCGAAGAAAAACGAACGCCTACCTCGGCAAATATCATGGTTGTTAATCTTTTCGGATAGCTTTTATACTGTGAAAAGCTGAAGGTAAACATCCGACCTCGATCTTTTGGTTGTGGCCGGTTTTCTCTGACAATGACCCTTAAATTCGTTGCGGTTGAAAAAAAACAAACACAGTCTGCATTCGTAATAATCTGTTACGTTAACGAAAAAATAAATGAGTGATAGTTTTTTTTTTCGGAAACCAGCACAACCATTGAAGGCACACAGCATGAAAGAAATCAATGAAAGTAATTTTCAATCACAGTCAGACACTGCAGCGGTGAAACGAGGCCTCTAATTAAGATAAGGTATGGTAAGCTCCTTCTAGTGTTAGATTGCTACTTTGTTTGAAAACACCAACTCCGATCCGGCTCCGTAATTTATCGTCACCTGACAGCCATGAAAGTGATGGACCACAGTTTGGCAGGCTGGAGTCGCTGTACGGTGGTGCTGAATGGGCAAACTGGAAAGAACTGAACGGGAATTCTGACCCTGTTGACCAACAGTAGAGCTGTTGATGGCTGAGACCTGTCCCTGTTTCATTTTAACACCTTCCTCGTATTCTGCCAGTAAACGCTCGTTTGTGTGGCCTGTTATATCAATGATAGCACTTCTTGGATGATTTGAAGCTTTTAGCTTCATCACAAGCGTTTTTCTTACCAAATGGTTGGATAACTTTCTTCCCTCTAATTCGAATTCTGCTCTCAAGGCCATATTTTTCAAAAAGGAGTCAGTTTTATTGACACCAATGATCTCTTTTTTGTACCACACTTTCGATATCATTATTTCTCCATGTTATGGACCTGAGCTGGAAGAATTTTTATAACAAGCAAAAGAACTGCCTTAAATGCTCTAGCTAGATTTCACTGCCACATACCTAGTTTTTATGTGCGAAACGTTATAAAAAAGCCTCTTTCGATAGATAAATATTGGGTGGTACATTACAGTTGAGAAGGAAGGCACCAAGGCCGACCACCGATTCAAGGTTCAGTATTTTCAGCTTCGTCCGTAGCAAATATCTGTCAAAATAAAGGGGACACACAGCGCAAACAATATTTGTACAAAATAAAAGATCGTTCAAAAGCACTTGGATGTAGCATAATGTTCCTGTAAAGGCTACCAAGTAATGGTTATTTTCTGTTTAAAACTTGTTTTACAATGTTACAATACATGCTGTTCGGCCACATGACCATTGGTTAACAGAATTATCTTAACTTGAACTTCTAAATTAAGGTTAAAGAATACAGAAGAAATATTAAATATGATGATTCATGTAGAATTTGCCAACAGCGCATGCATCTCATGAAAGATCATGAATGATTCATGAAGCTACATGACCAGCATGTCGTTAAAACAGTGGTGGATTGATGGCTCATTGATTCAGCTGATGTCACCTCATTTCGAAAGAAGTGGTTAGTCATCTGCTCTGTACTACTGAAGTAAGTGCATTAAGAAATAACTCACATAACTAGATGGCGGGCTCCGAGCTTGAATGCTTCTGGTTCAATTGTCTCTATTGGATTATCCGATAATATTCTGGAACAATAATAAGAAGCATTTAAGATAGGAAACTAGCATAACAACTAGCTTAAAGCCATGGCCAAACGAAGTCGCAAGTAGACTCAAGTTAAAAACTTGGATCTACTTGCGACTCCTTTTGGCCAAGCCTTGCATACACTTGCGTTGACTTGCGATGACTTTGCGCTCACTTTGGTCGAGATCAAATTTGCACGCAAGTCAAAGCAAGTTTTTCACCGTTTGGCCACCCAACCCAAGTCAACGCAAGTTGAATGACGTCCATTAATCTTCTATTAGCCAGTGAAATAGAGGATATTCCGCCTTAAAATGTGTTTTTTGTTTTTGCGACTTGCAATGAAACTTGCGAGTCCGTTTGGTCACCCAACGCAAGTCTCTACGCGAGTTCAACTTGCGTCCACTTGAGACTACTTGCCAGTCTGTTTGACCGGCAGGGCTTAATGTTCAGTTCGTGTCCTGAATATTGTATATTAAGGCTGCGCTGTTATTTTTCAAATACAAAAACCACTGTCACTTCTGCCTTTTATAGCAGGCAGTTATCAGTTGCATGTCAAGTCGCAGACTCCCGACCGATTGAAAGAAAGCGAAAGTGCATCGATCGATAAAGCTCATTATCATCCTGTGCAGTCTTGTGAAAGTAGCACTTAGCATAGTGCCGTTACCCTTGAAATAATATACAAGAAAAAAATTACTCCATTCTGATTGGCTGAGAGCAGTGCAGTTCAAGTGTAACACTAGTGCAAAAAGTGTAACACTGGTGCAAAAAGTGTAACACCAGAGCAAATTACTCATCGTAATTCTGGATTATGATTGACTGAAAGACAAAATGAAGTTTTCTTAGACAATTATATCACGTAAAATGATGACGAAATGTTTGTACAGAAGCTTCGAATGACAAAAAAAAATGGCTTCAAGAAAGATCTTCCGGCACTTCCTCTGTTGGGAATTGTATTCAGCGAGTTGTTACGAACTATTTAATGAACTAACAACGTAATCCGGAACATACAATAAACGGCGAATCATAATGTCTAAAAACGGTGAATAAACTAGACTGAATTCACCAAAAATAGCAGCGAGGCTGACCTAAAATCTCAAACCTGGCAAGAAAATACAACAAAGATGAAAATCTGGAAAATTACAACAGTAAAGTTCAAATGCATACGAGAGCACACATTCTGAGCCATGATTGGCTAATTTAAATCACCTGAGATAAAGCGCGCGGACAAAACTGAGAGGTGAGTTCAGAGTTCGTAAAGCTCAAAACATCCTTCATGCAATTTTTTTTTTAAAGTGCATATGAAGTGAAAAATAATTTCTGCTTATTTGAAAGTCTTTTCAAAATACAGAAGAATGGCGTTTCTCTTTTGAAATATCTGTTTTTAGTTCAGAGATATTAACGTTTTTCTATTATGCAAATTAGATCAGTGATGACGTCATATTGTTTGCAGCTAAAAATTGTAAAATACTGAATAAAAAATATCTCTAGAAATGTTAAAGTAGTGTTCTTGAAACTTGGCACCATAATTGTCCATCACAAAAGAAACAAAATGACACCCTTAGTGCTGTTGCCATAGCAACTCTTTCGGCTCCAGTCTCTTTTTATCGAAAAAAACGAATCCTCCATTTTCAAACCTCTTAAGTGAGAATAGGGGTCCTACATGAAAAATACATAGTTCCCAGTTCTCGTAACGTCCATCGATAGATTGTGTAGGGTAGATGGATCTTGTTTTCAGACACAAACTGGGATTTTCAGTTTTTATTAACACAACACCAGTGGCAAAAACTGTTGTCATGGCAACAGTGCTAAGGGTGTCATTTTGTTTCTTTTGTGATGCACATTTATGGTGCCAAGTTTCAAGAACACTGCTTTAATATTTCTAGAGATATTGTTTATTCAGTATTTTACAAGTTTTAACTGCAAACAATATGACGTCATCACTGATCTAATTTGCATAATAGAAAAACGTTAATATCTCTGAAACGAAAAAAAAAACTTTCAAAAAGAATATCGCCATTTTTCTGTATTTTGAAAAGACTTTCAAATAAGCAGAAATTATTTTTCACTTCATATGTACTTTAAGTTTATATTATTAATAAGTAATCAAACAGTTTTTTCTCGTTAAATTTGGAATTAATTTGCACTTGTGACTTTTTCAAAAAGCTGAAATTGCACTCACCGAAGCGGCTCGTGCAATTTCAGCTTTTTGAAAACTCACGCGTGCAAATTAATTCCAATTGAACTAGAAAAACTGTATGATTACCTATACTAATTTTAACTAGTTTACTTCGTATTACTTACATGATCTGTTCTCCATCGCCAATTTGGTTTGTAGACACGTTATAGAAGGCTCGGTAAGGAATATTCTTCAATCGGTTTCCAAACAGAAATCTAAAGGTTAAGAAAAGATTACTAAAGGAGAAGATAAGGGGACTGTGAGTATATTTTACTAACAGTTTCATCTAGAGATAGGATGGAATTTTCTTGTCTTCTGCAGTTTATTAAGAACCTTCAGTTATCTAAGCACTTCTTTACTTCCTCAGAACGATCACAGACGCGCGATTTTACAAAACTCTGTAAAATTATATTTTCTTATCAGTAACGAAATTTCGTACAAGCAAAAATGTAAAATTAAAACAATACATTTTTTTGTGTTATCCCATGGAATTTGATGGTCTTTTCTCAAACTATGCCAATTTTTCCATTTAAAGGATTAAGCAATTAAATGATGGCGGGGTTTCTCGAGTGATCATGATTTTACTTGCTCACTGTGTTCAAAGGATGGCTCCTTTAGCATGTTATTTCAATATATTGTTCTCCTTATTTCCGAATGCATTTTGAAAAACACTTTATGTCGAACGATAAGGCTATTTATTAAAGAGCAGCAAGACAGGACAGGGAAAACGGTGGTTACGCAGAAGCTTATAAGATATTCTATATATATAATCTTTTTTTTTCTCATGGGTAATTTTCTTTGAAAAGCCATCATATAAAACCATTCTAGTTCCCTCAGACTGTAATTTGGTTATTGTAGACCTTTAATGGTAAACATTTGTGAACATAAAAACAACATAATAAAGATACATTTAATACTTACATTGCTTTAAAATACGTACAGATATTGAACGTAAGTGGTAAAGCTCTGATTTGAAATAATGTCTATCTGGTTATGCTGCAAACCCCTAGAAATTGACGAAAATATTATCATTTTATAGTGTCATCTTTTAACAAACTTGTACTTAATAATTCTTTCTATATTACTTGCTTAATAAGGAACTGGCGCAAATAGCAAATCAAGGCACTTGGTCTACTTCAGTTATGCTTTGAAAGCTCGTCTAAGTTAAGATACTCACAAAAGGCCATCCGCAATGCAACAACTCTTTGGTAAGTATTCATTTTCGTTGTAAGAAAGATCTCTGGAATTTAAAAAAAAATGGCGATAGCAATGAGAAAGAAAAAAGAAAATGGAAAAAACAACACCCCTAGAAAAACAAAGCAAAATCAACACCAGGGTTAAAGGGACACAGCCAGCTTTGGGATTTTAAATCATTTACTGAATAGCCAGTTTTTGATTGTTATCATTATTATTATTATTATTATTATTATTATTTCTTCATCGCATGATGTTTTTTTTTTATCAAGTCTGGTCAAAAACCAGTATAGATCGCGTCTACGTTGTATGCAAATTAGCTATGAAATGGTATCTAATGCAATGGTGTTTCCAGCTGACTGGGCCCTATAATGAAAAGAAATTAAATACTTTGTTAACTGATAGTAGCTTCGACACTTTCAAAAAGGATCATTTTTAACATAAGTCAGTTGTAGTCGTATACACTTTGCTCTTACAGATTTTGACAGTCAGACCCCAATTTTTATATTTTCGCATAAAAGAAGGAAAACCGCTGTTTTCAATTTTTTTACTTTCTTAAAATATGAGAAAACAGTCCACAAATGCTTCTTCAGATAACTGCTTGACTTTATTTTCCTGAAATTCCGAAAAAAACCTAAAAATGTGACACACCCTCTCACCCTTAGTTCAACAACAGTAGCCGCAGTAGCAGCAACAAGGGCTCTTTAAAGGAAACAAAAAGTAGGGAAGAAGAAAGGGAAGAAGAGCCGTCCACATCACTAACTGTTCTACATGAAGACACCCTTCAAACGAGAGTATATTTGTCTAAAGTCTTCTTGCAAATTTTAAAAAATGAGGAAATAAATGCTCCCTTCCTGATATGCGCTCTATTAGAATCTCTAAGCATCTCACTCTTTAATTAGTACTCGCTCTTTAATTAGTGGGGGCAATTTATAAATTCGAGTGCAATTGAGGACTTACGCTTCGAGTTATAATTGAAAAATTCTCTTAAATTAAGACAAGGTTTTGAAGCGAACGCAATTAAAAAATAGTTTTTAGCTATCACTCGCAGTGTAAATCTCTAACTGCTCATACGATTATTCATTTATTATATGACTGAGACAATTACCAAAGCATGCAGGTTATTTTGTACCGCAGAGGAGAATTAATAATAAGAGTTAACAATAAATTCTTCCAGCCAATCACAAAGATGAATACTTCTCAGTCGTGTAATAACTTCTTTAATTAATATTCGCTCTTTGATCAGTTCTTAAGGACGTTCGCGCCCAAAAACTTTCCACGCACAAACTTTTTTAAAACTTTGTCTGCAGCTAGAAAATGATAAGTTTAGATTAAAAACGTAAAAAAATATCGGGGGTCACCGAACTCGTTTTGAAGATAAGGCGTATCACAGACCATAGCATTTCTAGGATTTCCAGTCATGCGAGGCGATTTTGCCCAGATTCATTACTATCGGCATATAGTTAATGTGAAGAATCATATCTAAGTTGTGTGTGTTTAACACAGCATATATAGGCCTATTTGATAGATCTTTCCTACATATGTCATCAAATCAGCTAAAATTAGCCTTAAAAACTACAACTTCTAAGTCACGCACACCTGTGTCCATGAACCAATTCGACCCTATTTGAATAGTATATGAGAAATAATTAAAACTTCCCACGTACAGATCTTTTTTTGTTGTTTTTTAGTATAATGGAAAGAATCAGAAAAGGAAGTGATCTGCCGAAAAAAAATTGGAGTTCACCGAGCATCCAATAAAAATATTCGCACACAAAGTTAACGCAAAGGTCATCAGCTCTAAATTTTGTTGAGTTTTCCACTCCCTGCACGCGCTTGAAAATGACGTGGCACGCGCGTGACCAATGAATAGCGTGTGCACTAGAGATGCGTAGTAGCAATGGGCGCGAACGTCCTTAAATTAGTACTCGCTCTATAAATATTAGGCACCTTTAGATCGGAGGACGAGGACGACTACGAGTACGAGTTTTCCGTACTGAGCATGCGCATAAGGTTTGGAGGCCGACATTTTTCGAAGTGCGCGTGCTCAGAACAGAAAACTCGTACTCGTAGTCGTCCTCGTCCTCCGATCTAAAGGTCCCTAGTTCCTCAATTAGTACTCGGACTTTTATTAGTTTTTTTTTTTTTTTTTTAATCGGTACTCGCTCTTTTATTAGTTCCTTAATCATAAAAATTACAATTTCCTCAATTGTGATTGGTTTAAAAAACTCCTATTTCCCACTAATTTACTTGTCAAGCTGTTTTCAGACAGTTTGTTGTCGGACACCTTGTTATCGGACAGTTTGTTATCGGACAGTTCAATAAGCCAATCACATTCAAAGATGTAGTTAAAATTAACCAATCACATTTAAAGTTGTGGTTTAAATAAACCAATCACAACCTTGGTTTCAATCACCATAGAAACAAGTGTACAAACTCCTAAATTGGGGCTTTCTTCAAAATGGAGAAGTTTTTCCCCTTGGACAATGATTATGTTTTAGAAGTCAGAAATGACACAAATGACACAAATGTTTATGCAAACTATCCAGACGAGTTCCTTTGTGGATATGTTAACATGTTCAGATGAAGTTCAGCCATCCACAGCATTGTTTTATCGCTTCGCAACAACCGCGGCAAACGGAGGTAAACATCCACCCGGCTGTAATACCACTGCACAGTACGCTAGTATTTCCTCCCTCGAAAATCCTCATTTTGTTCAACAAAATCAAAATACAGGAACAATGACAGTAGACCAAGCTAAGTTTTCCCCTTGTATCGGACGGAGAAATTTCAGAAATAAATAATAGTAAAACCACAGTCTCCAAAAACATCGCTCGAGCAACTAAATCATGGATGGCAGCATAGGTAGAACGTTGTAAAGCCAAAAATATTAATGCATTTAACTGCCAGTGAAAGACGAGAATTATTTCACATTTCTAGCAGATACGTGCCTGTACAATCCAGCTCGATATCTGCGATTTCTTCGACATTCCCTTTGCACAGTTCGGTGCCTGCAGCTTCAGCAAATCCACCAGCTGTAGGAGAATGTTCGACCAACAGTTTCAATCAGTTCAAATCAAGTTTCTTCATTAGCAAATGTGGCAGAATTCACCGGTATGCCGTCGTCCAAGAACAGCATGTCTACAAAAATCTCTCGGCGCCATTTTAAGTTTTCAATAAACAGTTCAGTGTGTTTAAAAAACACCAGCAACTTAAGAAAGTCCCCGTCCCAAAAAGCCAAGGAAACGAAGAATCATAATTGACTCTGGCTCTGATGTTACAACTTGAAGTGTGCTGTCTATTGACTCAGCTTAAAAACCTTGAATCTTGCTTGAAAACCTGCCCGGCAGGCATTCGGAATTTTAACCAAATTCAGCAAAGTTCTGCGCAGTTGAGCGTTTTTCATGCATGGTTGCGTTCTTGACTGACATAAGACTTGTTTTTCGCTCGTCACTTGGTAACCAGCAAATCCATTTTGACTGTTGTCGATTTCAGAGCGACCAAATTTTCCCTTTATTTCATAACTTTGCTATTCCTCTTTTCTCGGAAATTGTAATTTTTATGATTAATTGGTAATAAGACGTCGTATCGTCCAATTCGTACCGTATAGGAAATCGGTCTGTTCGAGAAACAATTAGGGATTAATTGTACGCGTGAACAGATCGGACTTTTTAGTAATTTCCACGAGTG
>JAHPZR010038278.1:0-10204 GCA_019787425.1 Platygyra sinensis | reverse complement strand
TTAAGACAGACAGACAAGTTTCAGAGAATTCTCCTTTACCTTCATATGAATGCCAGTTGGATTCTTGCCAGTGTTTTGCTCACCTCTCAGAAGTTTCTGGGGCTTTGTCAATGTCACTTTCACATGGACGCTCAGATAGTTTGAAAGGATCCGAGGCACAAACCCTGTCATAAACTGGGGTTAGTTTAGCAGAGGATCTGTAGGCTACAGGTGGAAGGAGGTGGTAAAGAGCAGCAACTTCAGCCCTTGAAGTGGTCTTATTGAAAGCTTTTTGTAGAAAAGAGGATTCTGCATTTATTTCTGTGGCATCTTTGTCGTCGTCTAAAACAACTGTCTTTGGAGAGGAGCTTGTTATGGGGGATGTAGAGTCCGGTAAAAAGAGAGCGCTTGGACGTCTTTCGTTGTCTCTTGGTGGGAATGGTTTCAGCTAAATTGCATCTGGGGTGACAGAGGGTTTTAGCCTGATCATCATTTTCTTCTGCATTGTGGCTACCATACATTTTCTCCCAATGATTGTGGCTATATTCAAGAATGTTTGCTGCTACACTTTCATCTATTTTAGTGCCATGGTCCTTATCATACTTAAATTTTAAGAAGTCACCTCCAAACATTTGGTCAAACAGATCTGCAGTCACCAGAATCCACTGCTTCTTTTCCTCTGTCCAGGCTGCTGTATTAATGGCTTTCCAACCACACCCACGGAAGCTGAATCTTTTCTTTCCTATAATTTAAAATAACAATTGTTGTATGGATTCATAACTGTAGATGATCTATGTTTGATTCAAATTCCAGGCAATAAAATTTAATATTTTCCCTTAACAGTAGATAGAAAATTATTGTTGTAGGTAAAATACGTTCTCAAGATAAACCAGTATTCAACCTGGTCAAAATCAGAATTTTATTCTTTTCTTAGCCCTAATTATTTGTAAGAGACAAAAAAAATCCCCAGGTTTAACCTGAAAACAGATTTTACCTACAATCAATTTAGAATTTATGGTTATGAGTGAAGCAGTGTATATGTCCATGACAGGGATCTGATAAATTAGAAACCAAATTGTCGTTATCGATGCTAAAGGTCTTGGTATTTTCTGATATTTCCACATGATAGAAAAATAAAATAATAACAGTGCAATAGTGGATCAGTTAGTGGTATTTACCTAAACTAATGCAATCCCTTGCTTCATGGAAAGCATATGTGACCTTTCACGCGAAAACGTACACTAACGGTTTTCCGTTAAACGGCTGAGACGAACGGCTATCGAACGGTCTACGAACGGTTAACTAAGCCGTTTGAAACGGTTTCATCGAACGGCTAAACGGTTTGTTAAGTATTCCGAACGGGCAACCTAACCGTTCGAACGGTTCATGAATTTTGTCGAACGGTTTGCCAAAACGTTCGAACGGTTCATGAAATTTCTCGAACGCTTTGCCAAAACGTTCGAACGGCTTATGAAATCTTTCGAACGGTTTGCCAAAACGTTCGAACGGTTTATGAATCCACCAAACTGTTTGTCAAAACGTTCGAACGGTCGCAAGCGGTATTTGCGAAATCAATGGCAAAGTGAAGGGAATTAATATCCACTGACAAACTGACAGGCCCGCATCCTGAAAGGATAGTACTTGTTGTGTATACCCATAGGTTCAAATAAGGAGAATAGGTGTAAGAAAATCGTTTTACTTAACTGTAACTAACCGTTCGAACGACTTTTTTAAATACTGTTTGTGACATTCTGAAAGCTCATCCACAGTCACGCTGTTACTCCACGCTGATTGGGTAATGGTAGAGAATGCATCCAATCAGCGTGGAGCAAACAGCGTGACTGTTGTTCTTTTGCTCACGAACTGGTCACTTCGAAAGCTGCATTTCTCGAAATTATTTGGCGACTGGCACTTGGATTTTAAATGGATCTTCGATTGAATGCCACGAAAAGAAGCATCAACCTTTCAGTTTATCTTGTGTTCGATTTGGAAGCGGGGCGATTCAAGGAATTGCTTCAAATATTCTGAGAAACGAAGCGGCTTTAGTCATGGGAATTTCTACCCTTGCTTTCAAACTCTTCGTCCGCGAAAATGTGGCTCTCTACACGAAACAGGATTTTCTCTTCCACATCGATACCACTTTGAATGTCGAAGTTTCTCCGAACCTTACTAACTTAACCTTCGGATTAAAGCCCCAAGTCGTGGCATCAAAATTGTCACTGTTTAGAAACGATCCATTTTCCAAGTTGAGTGGCTCTTAGCCACTTTGATTCCTTCCTTTAACCGCGGCGAAAACAAGACAATCAGTGCACTTTCAGGTGAGTTTTGAATACAGATCGCGGATTTAAAGCAGTTGCCTGGACTTTAGAAAACAAAAATGATGATGTTAGGTAGGTGATTTTATTGAAAGACTGAATAAGCCAAAGGGTTGCTGACTTGTTTACGAACGGTTGACCAAGCCGTTCTTACGGCAGTAGGTGTTTAATCGAACGGTTCACCAAAGCGTTCGAACGGATTGAGAAATTTAGCAAACGGTTGGCAAAACCGTTCGAACGGACTGAGTAATTTAGCAAACGGTTGACCAAACCGTTCAAACGGATTGACGATTTTAGTGAACGGCTTACCAACTCGTTCGAACGGATGCAAATTTTTTAGAACGGTTAAGCCAAGCCGTTCGAACGGATGCAAATTTTTTTCGAACGGCTTACGAACGGTCTGGAAACGGAAAACCGTTCGGAAACGGAAAACCGTTAGTGTACGTTTTCGCGTGAAAGGTCACATATCTGATGGACATCAGAGTGGTAGCATACCAGTGAGTGAGGATTTGGTCCACTGAAAGGGGAGTAGACAATAACTTAAACTTTAACAATAGCTCTACTTCTAGATTAGTTTTCCAGTACAGTAAATGCACAGCAAGTTCTGTCACTGTTCTTGAGTGCTATGATGTTTAACAGATCATTCTTTGTGACTGTTTATGCTATGCTTTATTATGTAGACGCAAGTGTTTTACTCGAAAAAAACACCACTCTTACAATTCATACGAAACTACATCTTGGACTTAAGTGGTACATTTTCCATATCCTCAATAGTGTCAGAAGTTATCGCTGATTTCACTGATATCAAGTTTGTCACTTAAATTGTACTTAAGTTCATTGGTGTTTGATCGAAACATCTTCAGGTCTTCCTCAAAAGTCTTCAGCAATCTTTGGAACTCTTCAGAAAATTTTGGAAAATGTTTGGGATCCTTCATCTTCCCTTCGGAACAATTTTGGAAAATCTTCGGAAATGTTCGTAAAGTGGTCGGAAATCTTCGGAAAATCGTCAAAAAAGCTGTCATCAGTATGTCTATAAATTTAAAAGAACATTACACGTTAGCTGGAAGATATAAATTTTATGTTTTTGTGGCAAGAACAATATCTCACTTGTTCGCTGCGCTCACTCATGAGATATTGTTCTTGCCACTCAAACGTACAATTCATATCTTCTCACCACCGTGTAATATCCTCTATATATTCACTGAACATTCTAGCACAATGTCTCTAGATCTATACATTTTAGTATACTGTTGGAGGTGGGTAGAGGGCACATTGAAGCTGGGTGCTAAATTCAAGATAATTATGGTATTTGTAGACCTGTTGACTGAACAGTGTTAAATTGTACTTTAATGTAATCTCTTCTTCACAGTGGTGTAAATTACTTGTGAAATTAAATGCTCATAAGTCATAAAACAGTGCCCATATACATGTACTTGGATGGTTTAGACTGGACACACTCTTGTGAGCTTATGTAATGCAATGGACAAAATCTCTCTCCAAAAAAAATCTAGATGACCAGAAATTGCTTTTGACAGTAAATCTCCCTCTACCCTTTGCAACCAATGTACAAGACAGATTTGTCACAGATCCCTTCTGGGTGTTTTTAGGTAGTCTGGCTGTGGTCATCAATATCAACACCTAATATACAGGTATTGCTAAATTCTAAATTGTTTTCTTTTAACAGAGCTGTGTTGACTAATCAATCTTCATTTACTAAGGCTTGAAAATTAATTCTCAACAATGTTAGAAACTTACAAGACTGGCCGGGCCCAGAAGCATCATGATTTGTTGCTCTGGAATACAATTGTCGATGTAGTTTGTGAGAGGACTCGAACCCTTGTCCAGAGTATTTGTAGAAAGAGCGAAACTGCCGCAAGAGCATAGCACTGTGATCTACAACAAGATGACCATAATCACCAGTACCCAAGTGTAGACCAAAAAGCTTCTTCAAAAGAAAGCCCCACTCTTTGCACTGATAAGAAAAGTATAGAAACACATCAAGTTAGTTAAAATGAAATGCTTGAACTTACTTGTATAATGTTACATGCATGTTTCAGTTTTATCGCTTTTTATTATTATCCCTTTCTTCAAAACCATCATCATGATAACCGAAAACAAAGGAAAATAAAATTGAAAGAAGCGGTTAGAATAAAATAATATTGAAATACAGGTTTGAGTTTTCACGGAGTGTTTGATAGCACTTAAATTTATATACATTGTATGGTATCAGGAGTTTCATTTGAAGTTGTAACCATGACGCAATGCAGTGTAATTAAGCTGTGAGTTTTATCGCTGTTTTCTACTTACCGGTAACCCATTTTATACATACCAGTATGACATTGTTATCATCAGTAAACATGAAATACAAACTTAAGGATATCTTTATTGTATTCAACTTTGTCTTAGGAGTAAAATGTTAAATGTTACCTTAATATCATGTATATCGATCAGTTGTTCCTCGTGCTGTTCAAACACTCTTTCACGCATAGTGAGAGCAATTTCCCTCCAGTCACAGCATACCTTAAACAAAGATGGCAGCTTTAGTATGACAATTACTGCTGTGAAAAGTTGAAATTTCTACTTAGAGAATCACTTTCATGGTAAAGGATAGAGTACTAAATTTTGCCTTTGTTGTAGCAAAGATTTTATCTGGGCAATTCAATTTATTTTGTACATATACACTCCCTGAATTGTAGAGCTTACTTTAGTAAAAAAAATGATTTGAAGCTCTGCTGCAAATCTGGCATAGGGATCTTCTTTGCTTAGTGGGACTCCCTTTGTTGTTCTTTTTCTTTTTCTGGGCTTTGGTGCCATCAGATCAGGGTCTTGGCCTTCCTCATCCACCTCCATGAAACGTTCTTCAACTTCTTTTTGTTTGGCCATCCAATAATCTTTCTGGTTGTTCAAAAAATCTTTAAGATCTGAAAAAAAAATTATATAAATATTAGGAGTCTTGTGAGTATAAGTGTTAGTTTTAACACCATCATTTACTGGCAGTGAGGGAACTGTCATTATTTTGCACGGACAAGAAGTTGCAAAAGCTTGCGAGGATTAAGGTACAGTCTCAGACTTTAACTTTCACTAAACAGCTCATATTAAAAAATACCTGCTGTTTCAATGGCATCAGTGACATGGGAGACAGAAATTTTATCCTATCTTGGATCAAAAGTTTTACATGTATATCCCTGTTATTGAACATCTAACAACACAATAATTAAATATGAATGATACTGTATCATAAACAGATCACCTTTCTAGATTATTTCAGGAGTATAATTGTTATCAATCATCCCACCAGCAAACTGAGTATTAATAAATACAGTGAGCTATGTAACTATGGACAGACCAAACAATCAAAAGATGCCGTTAAATAAAAAGGTGCCAAATGACTTGTTCATTTTCAACATGCCCTGTGATAAATCTCAATTAATTTTAATCTATCATTGTCGCTGATAAGTTTTGTTCTTAACCTAAATTAGAGGGGTACCTGTTAAATCATCAAGCTTGACTTTCTCCTGTCTTGACCCATAGTCTCTCACAAAAGTCCCCCCCTTGAGCATGTCATCAACAAACTATGAAATAAAAAAAAATGATGTTAAATCAACAATGAATCAACGTAAATCCCTTTAATTAGTAAACTAAGCAGCCAATTGAAAATTGGCAAGATTGGAATGCAATGTCTTTTTGACAAAAAAAAATAAGGCTCTCAGACTTGGAATAACAATAACATCTGCTATAATAAGTTAGTTTTTAACTATTCACAAATATCATCTCTAGTCATCAACTGTTAATGAAAATGTTTAATACCATTATTCTCTCTTCAAAGTAAGTGACATAGTTTAAGATGACAACTTTAGCTGTGCCAGGGCATTCTTTGTAGTATTGGGCTACTTTTTCCACAGGAAGAGTTCTGTGAACAATGTCTTCAAAATTCTTAAGCACTTCTCTTTCCATAGAACCTGGTACAAAAATCAAATAAAATTAATAATATATATTAATGACCAACAATCACTACTTATAACCACTGATACCAGTAATTTCTTGATTGTGAAAAGATTACTTTTTTTCAGTAACTACCACACTCTGGATACCAGTATTGGCACCCATTATCTTAATATCACACACACAATTGTAACTATTAATATTCATCACAAATGAAGACTGAATTCATGAAGGGCCCAACTGATAATACCTGTCATTTTCAGCAGGACAAGAATGTTAAAATTGGCAACTCATTTTTCTTTTTTATGAGATTGAAGAAATTAAATATCATAATGATAATCATTTCTTTTAGGATTACATGTACATTATATTTACTGGTACTTAGGGAAACTGATTCTATATGTAGCAGCCTGAAACTAACTACCGTACCTGAAAAAGATGCCACCTTAATGTTCTGCCTTTCTATTGCCGTAGTTTGCCCTTTCCTCTCTTTTATGGTCACTCGTGGGTAGCCTCGGCAGTTCTCTGGACCATAATCCGACAGTGCATCATTCAGAAGGTCAAGCGTTCCCACACAATATGCAAACAAACCAAGAGAACCCAAAAGCTGCTCACAGTTCCTCATCTCACAATGCAAGGAACAAAGGTTAACATTGCTTAGATCTTCTTCTAAAAGGAAGTTGAGGTCGTCTCGAAGGCCTGTGGATCTACAAATTTAAAATGCATAATTAATTCTTAATTCATGCAGTAATATATGTGAACTTGTATCATAAGAACTTTTAATTTTTGCATGTGCTGTCAGTTTCAATGATTTACCTTCCAATCTGGCATTTTGATCTTAAGCAGTTTAGACATGTTTCATCTGGACCAACTCCATGACAATTACAAGCCTAAAATAAAACAGCAGTAAAGGAAAGAAAAGATTCAGCTTCCGTGGGTGTGGTTGGAAAGCCATTAATACAGCAGCCTGGACAGAGGAAAAGAAGCAGTGGATTCTGGTGACTGCAGATCTGTTTGACCAAATGTTTGGAGGTGACTTCTTAAAATTTAAGTATGATAAGGACCATGGCACTAAAATAGATGAAAGTGTAGCAGCAAACATTCTTGAATATAGCCACAATCATTGGGAGAAAATGTATGGTAGCCAGAGTGTGGTAGTTACTGAAAAAAGTAATCTTTTCACAATCAAGAAATTACTGGTATCAGTGGTTATAAGTAGTGATTGTTGGTCATTAATATATATTATTAATTTTATTTGATTTTTGTACCAGGTTCTATGGAAAGAGAAGTGCTTAAGAATTTTGAAGACATTGTTCACAGAACTCTTCCTGTGGAAAAGTAGCCCAATACTACAAAGAATGCCCTGGCACAGCTAAAGTTGTCATCTTAAACTATGTCCACTTACTTTGAAGAGAGAATAATGGTATTAAACATTTTCATTAACAGTTGATGACTAGAGATGATATTTGTGAATAGTTAAAAACTAACTTATTATAGCAGATGTTATTGTTATTCCAAGTCTGAGAGCCTTATTTTTTTTTGTCAAAAAGACATTGCATTCCAATCTTGCCAATTTTCAATTGGCTGCTTAGTTTACTAATTAAAGGGATTTACGTTGATTCATTGTTGATTTAACATCATTTTTTTTTATTTCATAGTTTGTTGATGACATGCTCAAGGGGGGGACTTTTGTGAGAGACTATGGGTCAAGACAGGAGAAAGTCAAGCTTGATGATTTAACAGGTACCCCTCTAATTTAGGTTAAGAACAAAACTTATCAGCGACAATGATAGATTAAAATTAATTGAGATTTATCACAGGGCATGTTGAAAATGAACAAGTCATTTGGCACCTTTTTATTTAACGGCATCTTTTGATTGTTTGGTCTGTCCATAGTTACATAGCTCACTGTATTTATTAATACTCAGTTTGCTGGTGGGATGATTGATAACAATTATACTCCTGAAATAATCTAGAAAGGTGATCTGTTTATGATACAGTATCATTCATATTTAATTATTGTGTTGTTAGATGTTCAATAACAGGGATATACATGTAAAACTTTTGATCCAAGATAGGATAAAATTTCTGTCTCCCATGTCACTGATGCCATTGAAACAGCAGGTATTTTTTAATATGAGCTGTTTAGTGAAAGTTAAAGTCTGAGACTGTACCTTAATCCTCGCAAGCTTTTGCAACTTCTTGTCCGTGCAAAATAATGACAGTTCCCTCACTGCCAGTAAATGATGGTGTTAAAACTAACACTTATACTCACAAGACTCCTAATATTTATATAATTTTTTTTTCAGATCTTAAAGATTTTTTGAACAACCAGAAAGATTATTGGATGGCCAAACAAAAAGAAGTTGAAGAACGTTTCATGGAGGTGGATGAGGAAGGCCAAGACCCTGATCTGATGGCACCAAAGCCCAGAAAAAGAAAAAGAACAACAAAGGGAGTCCCACTAAGCAAAGAAGATCCCTATGCCAGATTTGCAGCAGAGCTTCAAATCATTTTTTTTACTAAAGTAAGCTCTACAATTCAGGGAGTGTATATGTACAAAATAAATTGAATTGCCCAGATAAAATCTTTGCTACAACAAAGGCAAAATTTAGTACTCTATCCTTTACCATGAAAGTGATTCTCTAAGTAGAAATTTCAACTTTTCACAGCAGTAATTGTCATACTAAAGCTGCCATCTTTGTTTAAGGTATGCTGTGACTGGAGGGAAATTGCTCTCACTATGCGTGAAAGAGTGTTTGAACAGCACGAGGAACAACTGATCGATATACATGATATTAAGGTAACATTTAACATTTTACTCCTAAGACAAAGTTGAATACAATAAAGATATCCTTAAGTTTGTATTTCATGTTTACTGATGATAACAATGTCATACTGGTATGTATAAAATGGGTTACCGGTAAGTAGAAAACAGCGATAAAACTCACAGCTTAATTACACTGCATTGCGTCATGGTTACAACTTCAAATGAAACTCCTGATACCATACAATGTATATAAATTTAAGTGCTATCAAACACTCCGTGAAAACTCAAACCTGTATTTCAATATTATTTTATTCTAACCGCTTCTTTCAATTTTATTTTCCTTTGTTTTCGGTTATCATGATGATGGTTTTGAAGAAAGGGATAATAATAAAAAGCGATAAAACTGAAACATGCATGTAAACATTATACAAGTAAGTTCAAGCATTTCATTTTAACTAACTTGATGTGTTTCTATACTTTTCTTATCAGTGCAAAGAGTGGGGCTTTCTTTTGAAGAAGCTTTTGGTCTACACTTGGGTACTGGTGATTATGGTCATCTTGTTGTAGATCACAGTGCTATGCTCTTGCGGCAGTTTCGCTCTTTCTACAAATACTCTG
Source organism: Platygyra sinensis (assembly GCA_019787425.1). Taxonomy (NCBI): domain Eukaryota; kingdom Metazoa; phylum Cnidaria; class Anthozoa; order Scleractinia; family Merulinidae; genus Platygyra; species Platygyra sinensis. The sequence goes on along the minus strand of JAHPZR010038278.1, from coordinate 580 downwards.
GACAAGGGTTCGAGTCCTCTCACAAACTACATCGACAATTGTATTCCAGAGCAACAAATCATGATGCTTCTGGGCCCGGCCAGTCTTGTAAGTTTCTAACATTGTTGAGAATTAATTTTCAAGCCTTAGTAAATGAAGATTGATTAGTCAACACAGCTCTGTTAAAAGAAAACAATTTAGAATTTAGCAATACCTGTATATTAGGTGTTGATATTGATGACCACAGCCAGACTACCTAAAAACACCCAGAAGGGATCTGTGACAAATCTGTCTTGTACATTGGTTGCAAAGGGTAGAGGGAGATTTACTGTCAAAAGCAATTTCTGGTCATCTAGATTTTTTTTGGAGAGAGATTTTGTCCATTGCATTACATAAGCTCACAAGAGTGTGTCCAGTCTAAACCATCCAAGTACATGTATATGGGCACTGTTTTATGACTTATGAGCATTTAATTTCACAAGTAATTTACACCACTGTGAAGAAGAGATTACATTAAAGTACAATTTAACACTGTTCAGTCAACAGGTCTACAAATACCATAATTATCTTGAATTTAGCACCCAGCTTCAATGTGCCCTCT
>JAHPZR010038276.1:0-15626 GCA_019787425.1 Platygyra sinensis | reverse complement strand
TATTGTTATTCCAAGTCTGAGAGCCTTATTTTTTTTTGTCAAAAGACATTGCATTCCAATCTTGCCAATTTTCAATTGGCTGCTTAGTTTACTAATTAAAGGGATTTACGTTGATTCATTGTTGATTTAACATCATTTTTTTTTATTTCATAGTTTGTTGATGACATGCTCAAGGGGGGGACTTTTGTGAGAGACTATGGGTCAAGACAGGAGAAAGTCAAGCTTGATGATTTAACAGGTACCCCTCTAATTTAGGTTAAGAACAAAACTTATCAGCGACAATGATAGATTAAAATTAATTGAGATTTATCACAGGGCATGTTGAAAAATGAACAAGTCATTTGGCACCTTTTTATTTAACGGCATCTTTTGATTGTTTGGTCTGTCCATAGTTACATAGCTCACTGTATTTATTAATACTCAGTTTGCTGGTGGGATGATTGATAACAATTATACTCCTGAAATAATCTAGAAAGGTGATCTGTTTATGATAACAGTATCATTCATATTTAATTATTGTGTTGTTAGATGTTCAATAACAGGGATATACATGTAAAACTTTTGATCCAAGATAGGATAAAATTTCTGTCTCCCATGTCACTGATGCCATTGAAACAGCAGGTATTTTTTAATATGAGCTGTTTAGTGAAAGTTAAAGTCTGAGACTGTACCTTAATCCTCGCAAGCTTTTGCAACTTCTTGTCCGTGCAAAATAATGACAGTTCCCTCACTGCCAGTAAATGATGGTGTTAAAACTAACACTTATACTCACAAGACTCCTAATATTTATATAATTTTTTTTTCAGATCTTAAAGATTTTTTGAACAACCAGAAAGATTATTGGATGGCCAAACAAAAAGAAGTTGAAGAACGTTTCATGGAGGTGGATGAGGAAGGCCAAGACCCTGATCTGATGGCACCAAAGCCCAGAAAAAGAAAAAGAACAACAAAGGGAGTCCCACTAAGCAAAGAAGATCCCTATGCCAGATTTGCAGCAGAGCTTCAAATCATTTTTTTTTACTAAAGTAAGCTCTACAATTCAGGGAGTGTATATGTACAAAATAAATTGAATTGCCCAGATAAAATCTTTGCTACAACAAAGGCAAAATTTAGTACTCTATCCTTTACCATGAAAGTGATTCTCTAAGTAGAAATTTCAACTTTTCACAGCAGTAATTGTCATACTAAAGCTGCCATCTTTGTTTAAGGTATGCTGTGACTGGAGGGAAATTGCTCTCACTATGCGTGAAAGAGTGTTTGAACAGCACGAGGAACAACTGATCGATATACATGATATTAAGGTAACATTTAACATTTTACTCCTAAGACAAAGTTGAATACAATAAAGATATCCTTAAGTTTGTATTTCATGTTTACTGATGATAACAATGTCATACTGGTATGTATAAAATGGGTTACCGGTAAGTAGAAAACAGCGATAAAACTCACAGCTTAATTACACTGCATTGCGTCATGGTTGCAACTTCAAATGAAACTCCTGATACCATACAATGTATATAAATTTAAGTGCTATCAAACACTCCGTGAAAACTCAAACCTGTATTTCAATATTATTTTATTCTAACCGCTTCTTTAAATTTTATTTTCCTTTGTTTTCGGTTATCATGATGATGGTTTTGAAGAAAGGGATAATAATAAAAAGCGATAAAACTGAAACATGCATGTAACATTATACAAGTAAGTTCAAGCATTTCATTTTAACTAACTTGATGTGTTTCTATACTTTTCTTATCAGTGCAAAGAGTGGGGCTTTCTTTTGAAGAAGCTTTTTGGTCTACACTTGGGTACTGGTGATTATGGTCATCTTGTTGTAGATCACAGTGCTATGCTCTTGCGGCAGTTTCGCTCTTTCTACAAATACTCTGGACAAGGGTTCGAGTCCTCTCACAAACTACATCGACAATTGTATTCCAGAGCAACAAATCATGATGCTTCTGGGCCCGGCCAGTCTTGTAAGTTTCTAACATTGTTGAGAATTAATTTTCAAGCCTTAGTAAATGAAGATTGATTAGTCAACACAGCTCTGTTAAAAGAAAACAATTTAGAATTTAGCAATACCTGTATATTAGGTGTTGATATTGATGACCACAGCCAGACTACCTAAAAACACCCAGAAGGGATCTGTGACAAATCTGTCTTGTACATTGGTTGCAAAGGGTAGAGGGAGATTCACTGTCAAAAGCAATTTCTGGTCATCTAGATTTTTTTTGGAGAGAGATTTTTGTCCATTGCATTACATAAGCTCACAAGAGTGTGTCCAGTCTAAACCATCCAAGTACATGTATATGGGCACTGTTTTATGACTTATGAGCATTTAATTTCACAAGTAATTTACACCACTGTGAAGAAGAGATTACATTAAAGTACAGTTTAACACTGTTCAGTCAACAGGTCTACAAATACCATAATTATCTTGAATTTAGCACCCAGCTTCAATGTGCCCTCTACCCACCTCCAACAGTAAACTAAAATGTATAGATCTAGAGACATTGTGCTAGAATGTTCAGTGAATATATAGAGGATATTACACGGTGGTGAGAAGATATGAATTGTACGTTTGAGTGGCAAGAACAATATCTCATGAGTGAGCGCAGCGAACAAGTGAGATATTGTTCTTGCCACAAAAACATAAAATTTATATCTTCCAGCTAACGTGTAATGTTCTTTTAAATTTATAGACATACTGATGACAGCTTTTTTGACGATTTTCCGAAGATTTCCGACCACTTTACGAAGATTTCCGAAGATTTTCCAAAATTGTTCCGAAGGGAAGACGAAGGATCCCAAACATTTTCCAAAATTTTCTGAAGAGTTCCAAAGATTGCTGAAGACTTTTGAGGAAGACCTGAAGATGTTTCGATCAAACACCAATGAACTTAAGTACAATTTAAGTGACAAACTTGATATCAGTGAAATCAGCGATAACTTCTGACACTATTGAGGATATGGAAAATGTACCACTTAAGTCCAAGATGTAGTTTTGTATGAATTGTAAGAGTGGTGTTTTTTTCGAGTAAAACACTTGCGTCTACATAATAAAGCATAGCATAAACAGTCACAAAGAATGATCTGTTAAACATCATAGCACTCAAGAACAGTGACAGAACTTGCTGTGCATTTACTGTACTGGAAAACTAATCTAGAAGTAGAGCTATTGTTAAAGTTTAAGTTATTGTCTACTCCCCTTTCAGTGGACCAAATCCTCACTCACTGGTATGCTACCACTGTGATGTCCATCAGATATGCTTTCCATGAAGCAAGGGATTGCATTAGTTTAGGTAAATACCACTAACTGATCCACTATTGCACTGTTATTATTTTATTTTTCTATCATGTGGAAATATCAGAAAATACCAAGACCTTTAGCATCGATAACGACAATTTGGTTTCTAATTTATTAGATCCCTGTCATGGACATATACACTGCTTCACTCATAACCATAAATTCTAAATTGATTGTAGGTAAAATCTGTTTTCAGGTTAAACCTGGGGATTTTTTTTGGTCTCTTACAAATAATTAGGGCTAAGAAAAGAATAAAATCTGATTTTGACCAGGTTGAATACTGGTTTATCTTGAGAACGTATTTTACCTACAACAATAATTTTCTATCTACTGTTAGGGAAATATTAAATTTTATTGCCTGGAATTTGAATCAAACATAGATCATCTACAGTTATGAATCCATACAACAATTGTTATTTTAAATTATAGGAAAGAAAAGATTCAGCTTCCGTGGGTGTGGTTGGAAAGCCATTAATACAGCAGCCTGGACAGAGGAAAAGAAGCAGTGGATTCTGGTGACTGCAGATCTGTTTGACCAAATGTTTGGAGATGACTTCTTAAAATTTAAGTATGATAAGGACCATGGCACTAAAATAGATGAAAGTGTAGCAGCAAACATTCTTGAATATAGCCACAATCATTGGGAGAAAATGTATGGTAGCCACAATGCAGAAGAAAATGATGATCAGGCTAAAACCCTCTGTCACCCCAGATGCAATTTAGCTGAAACCATTCCCACCAAGAGACAACGAAAGACGTCCAAGCGCTCTCTTTTACCGGACTCTACATCCCCCCTAACAAGCTCCTCTCCAAAGACAGTTGTTTTAGATGACGACAAAGATGCCACAGAAATAAATGCAGAATCCTCTTTTCTACAAAAAGCTTTCAATAAGACCACTTCAAGGGCTGAAGTTGCTGCTCTTTACCACCTCCTTCTACCTGTAGCCTACAGATCCTCTGCTAAACTAACCCCAGTTTATGACAGGGTTTGTGCCTCGGATCCTTTCAAACTATCTGAGCGTCCATGTGAAAGTGACATTGACAAAGCCCAGAAACTTCTGAGAGGTGAGCAAAACACTGGCAAGAATCCAACTGGCATTCATATTGAAGGTAAAGGAGAATTCTCTGAAACTTGTCTGTCTGTCTTAAAACAGTTCTGCAGAATAGCAGCAACTCATCATAAAGTTTCTTCGGAAAGAAACTGGCTTTTGGGAATGGACTGCTCTCCCAGAGATCTAGCCCTTATTCAAGATGCCCTTTGGCATCATCCAGCCACATGTCCATTTCTGAGGCATGAAAGAAAAGGAATTGATCCTACTTCATTTGCTGACCTTGTGGAGGAGCGATACATTGACAGCTTCGTCATTGACATTTGTATAAGCAAGATCTTGGATGAAACTTTGGTCAGTGGGAGTAACCACACAGTGTATTTTCCAACTGAAGTATTTCTCTGGTTGAAGTCTAGAGACAAAACATTCATCCAGAAGCAACTGGCTGACACAATATCAAGGTCAAGTGATGGTGACACCCTGCAACAAATTTTGCTGCTGGTGCACATGCCTAATCACTGGGGCTTGGTTTTCATTGATCTCCTGAACTCTGCACTGTACTTCGATGATGGTCTGAAGACAATAGTGCCTTTCTCACTACTATCCACCATCAAACAGTTATTAGACCTTCTGTCAGAGATGTTTTGCAACCAATGTGGCCCTTCAAACAAAGTTCTGGGAGTGTGCCTCAAGTTTCCAGCGCTTTGGGATGCCGTCTCAAGTGGTAGTGGATTCAAGGATGATTGGCATGGGAAGCTGTGGGGTTGGAGTTATCATGGCTGCAAGAGATTTCATTGTGAGAGGACCATCAAGCGTAAACAATTTCCAGTGGCAGTACTGTGAGATGAATGTACACAGAAGAAATTGGATGTTACAAATTCTTAAATGGAGGAAGTAGACCTACAAGACTGAGTATTTTTCTTTGAGAGCAAGAGCAGAACTTTGATTTAAAGCTTCTTTATTTAGTTCTGTCTCACTTGGGTAGTCAGTCCCATTATATTAGGCTGTTGTTATCTGAAGGCAGAATTGATGCTTTTAATTTATTAATTTCTCAGTCATTTCTGTCTCACTTGGGTAGTCAGTCCAATTCATACTGGGCTGTTGTTATCTGAAGGCAGAGTTGATACTTTTAATTTATTAATTTCTCAGTCATTTCTGTCTCACTTGGGTAGTCAGTCCAATTCATACTGGGCTGTTGTTATCTGAAGGCAGAGTTGATACTTTTAATTTATTAATTTCTCAGTCATTTCTGTCTCACTTGGGTAGTCAGTCCAATTCATACTGGGCTGTTGTTATCTGAAGGCAGAATTGATGCTTTTAATTCATTAATTTCTTAGTCATTTCTGTCTCACTTGGGTAGTCAGTCCAATTTATACTGGGCTGTTGTTATCTGAAGGCAGAATTGATGCTTTTAATTCATTAATTTCTTAGTCATTTCTGTCTCACTTGGGTAGTCAGTCCAATTTATACTGGGCTGTTGTTATCTGAAGGCAGAATTGATGCTTTTAATTCGTTAATTTCTTAGTCATTTCTGTCTCACATGGGTAGTCAGTCCAATTTATACTGGGCTGTTGTTATCTGAAGGCAGAATTGATGCTTTTAATTTATTAATTTCTTAGTCATTTCTGTTTCACTTGGGTAGTCAGTCCAATTTATACTGGGCTGTTGTTATCTGAAGGCAGAATTGATGCTTTTAATTCGTTAATTTCTTAGTCATTTCTGTCTTACTTGGGTAGTCAGTCCAATTTATACTGGGCTGTTGCTATCTGAAGGCAGAATTCTATCTTTTTCCATCAAGTTAACCTGTTATCTCTCTCTTTAACATCTATTCAGATGAAACTGCTACCAAGAGTAGTCTCCAATGTCACCACTACTGCAAGCTCGTGTGGAGTGACTGCTATGAAGACGACAACAGAAATGGAAGGTACACAACAAGCAAGAGCTAAAATACTGCATATGAAGAAGAGATAATCACATGTACCAACATCCCTGCATTGCACGCTGCAGGTAGAAAAATCCTGTGGGTCAAACTTGTGACACTGCACTCCACAGGTGGGTGATAAAAACACCGGCTCCTTTAGGAGCCACCATATGAGCAAAAGTCAATGATCAATGTTGATAAGTCTGGTAAGGGATGGGAAAATGATGTCTTGTATGCTCTACAGGTATTTGCCCAGATCGAGAATCAGATTTTTATCAGGACAATAGTGGCTTTGATGCTCACTCTATAAATTTGTCTTTAAACTGATTCCATCAATAGACCACTTTAAAGTTGTCTGCTCAGTGACCTGGCCTTTGAATGGCAGCGAGTTTAAAGGTGACCTTGTTTTGATACAGACCTCACTGCTTTTGCTGTGTAAATCAAGTTCTTTTAATGCAAACTAGGTGTATTTACTCAACAAAAGCAGAGAGGTCTGTATGAAAGCAAGGTCACCTCCAGCCTCGCTGCCATTCAAAGGCCAGGTCACTGAGTAGACAACTGTAAAATGGTCTATTCGTGGTTTTCATGCGACGTAATCATATTCCAAAATTGAATATTACTTTAACTTCTCAGGTTTTAGTTTCATCAGATAAAAGACCCTACAGGAACTTGACGTTTCACAATGTTTCATCTCGACAGGGTTCTTCTTATTGTAATGGAGCACGCGCACGTTTGAATTTCCAACCTTTTGTGTTGCGTGACATGAAAATTGCGACCCGAGAAGGCTGTTGTGTAGATCAAAAGATGAGTTATCACTTTAGTTTTTGCTAACTGAACAGTGCTTGCACGAGACGAAACAATCCTTTCATTGTGTCGGAGCTCTAGAGCAATAATTTTTTCATTTCAATAGCGAAACTCAGTGACAGATGTTTCTGTTACTTTACGGCTGCCATGTGTCAAGGTAGGTACTTGGTGTATTTTTTCTATTGTTTATTTTTTTAAAACAATAGATAACCACTATATGACAAAGACAAACAATAGATAACCACTATATGAAAAAGACATCACGTATCTTCCTGTTTATGTCCCTCATGCTCAGAAAGAACACAAACATGGTGTCTCTATACAAAGCTCTATAAATTTGGGTGACACACTTCTGCAATAATGCGCAAATGAAAAACAGCAGAGACCTCATTCTTGGCGAGGTTGTTTATATATCAATCATCTATCGTATCCCAGATTCTTGACTTTATTCATCGAATGGTTACGATTTTTAGTTTTGATCACATGACTGGTGAAAACCGAGAATAATTAATTAGATCCCTATTCTTCGCTTGCAGGTGACGTCATCGAGTCTCTAAAATCCAAAACTAAAGAGTCCAAATGTTTTAACCTCATCAGGCATACGAGGGGGTCATGTCAATTTATATCTGTTTACAAGGAATATCTGAAGTTTGGGATTTCAACATGGCTACATATTTAACATTCAGGTTACCTTCTTACTCCAATGCAAAGTCCTAAATGTTCACTGACTGTCTTTTGGTATGATCCGAGACCCAAGATATTCTTGAAAAGTTGTCGGCTTCCATGTTGTAATCTTTGCGCTTTTTCAAGTATAACAATACAGATTATGCCATGTAGTAACAGTCTGGGGGCAGTGCGAGAACAACATCATCAGCTCTGCCTCGATGCCCAGTCGCTTAAAACCTTTAAAGTGTAGCAACTTTGTTTACTGTGAATCACATTTCTCGGAGGTTTGTATCTATTGCAGTTTTAGAACTTGTTTCTCTGTAATTTTCGTGACTTCTAGCCGACGAAATATGATATGACTGCAAAAGCGTGCAGCGAAATCCAACAGCGAAGTAACTACGCTTATTTGCTATTTCCTTGATCAGCCATCTTGTTTTTCCCTGGCAAGCCTGGCTTTCTAGGTTCCAGTATTTTGTTAAATCTATTGGCCCCAAAATATTTTGCCCCCTGAATTTAAATAAATGGGGGACTGAGACCGGGCTCTCTTGATGGCGCTGGCGCTAAAACGCGAAGCAAATCAAAATCAATCAATCAATCAATCAAAAACTTTATTTTGCTTCGAATTTACAGATAGCAATTTATGCTAATATCTCCGAAGAAAATAAAATTAATTTGTACAATTAACACCACGAAATACATATAATAGGGAAATTCGTTAAGATTAGATTAACAAATGATTTTAAAAAATGGATAAGAAAATCATGTGAAAATATGTATATACATATGAAAAATTCAAGCGGCAATATTAAAAACTAATGTTCATCAAAGAATCAGAAATGTATCTGTATTGCCGTTTGGCAAACACTCAAAACATTACCTTTCCGAAATGCCCCACAAAACTTAAAATCAGCGAAAAACCCGATCGATCTCTCCCGACAAGTACGCATTGCTCGAGTTGACGCCATGTTCAGATTTCTTAGCAAATGGATTGCACGAATTTAAGTTCTGTGAGTGGCAGGTCAAATCTTAGCTCCTCCCATTGATGTCCGTGAATTCTAGCCATGCGGACAGACTTTATTTTTATCTTTATTTCGAATTGATATTTTATTTTTATCTGAATTTTAGAATTAATATTTATTTATTTGTTTGTTTGTTTTGCGTGGCAGCGCAAGCCAATAATTAACCTTCTTGCACAGCAACTTTTTTTTTATTTGCACTTTGAAAGTTACCAGGAAAAGTCAAAACAAAACTTTCGAAACATAAAATCTTAAAGTCAGTTTGCCGTGGTCACTGTTGGAGAACAGTTCTGGCCACCAAATTATCTCAAATTCTCGAGTTGCTCTTCCCTCTCCCCGCCCGACTATGACTTGCAGTTGCATAGTGGGAGATTGACTGCTTGTTACGGCACCTCTAGCTCTAGTTTTCGCTGCCTCCAAGGCTTCCCTTCCAGTCAATGGGATACTACTCTCTCCTACCTCCTTGTCTCCCGCGTAAGTCCTCTTTAAGTTTAAAGATACTCTGCTGCATTCACCCAGGGCCTATAATGAAGAACTTTTGATACCTCTCTCCATACGGGTGGGCGCAAATGCCTTTTTTCCCTTGCGCTGTTAATAAAGGCATTTGGCATGTCCGCCAGCAAAATCTGGACGTATTCTCTGGGCACATGGAATCTTTCTACGCGACACCATTTCCCTAAAAAAAATTAAAATAATATGTCACCGGGTTAGATTCGTTGTTATGTGGACAGCAGAAAGACACAACTAAAATGAATATATGAGAAGGGGTAAAATGTTGGAAGTAACTAAAGAAATACAATACTTTATTATATGGCTACAATAGTACGCGTGCTCTGATTGGCTGTTGAGCGCGAACGGGCATTATTTTCTTTTATTATATGGCTAGCTCTGTGAGCGGGCAAGATGAACCAAATCGCGCGCTGTGATTGGCTACCCGAGCGGGCAAGATAGAGCCATCTTGCCTGCTCGGGACTACCCACTGCATCCCGAAAGCAAAATTTCACCAAAAGCCATATAATAAATCCTTTATTGACCAAGTTTGTTCGGTCAAGATGGCTGGATATTGGCCTCGTTCTTTTTTTGCGAGTTTATGGACCTCGACTTCGTCTCGGTCCATAAACACGCAAAAAAAGAACTTGGCCAATATCCAGCCATCTTGACCTCACACTTGGTCAATAACCCATACGTAATGACCAGGCATTATGAAAATTTCTCTCGGCTCGACGGCTCTTTTGAGTTGTGAGTAAATGCTACGAGCGCGTGGGCGAAAACAACAAAAACGATGATAAAGTACAACTATATTTTCAATAACTGAAAGAAAAACTAGCATACAGATACTTCTTTAATGCGAGCGACGAAGAGAACCATAGTGGGTGCAAGCGGATGTAAAAAATTACTTCCGGTGTTTTTATTGTGCATTCATTTCATGATCTATGCAACTACACGCGCTCGATCTACAACTCTGATTACCTGGAACTTTAGGATGCAGACAGGAATTGAAGCTGTCCACGACACCACTTAGCCATTGTTTGTAGTTCAAAGGTCTTCGCCCCTTCCAGCGTCTTGATGGCAAATCTATCATTTTCTCACCACTGTAGAAAGGTAGCGATGCAACTGATGCAGCTTCAGCATGCTTTGCACTTCTGTGTCATAGCAGCGCGGTTGTTGTATTAAATATGGCTGGACATAAGTCGCAATGCGTTTTGTAAATATCCATGCTCTCAAACTGACCGGAAAGCAACAAGCATTTTTTCGCAGTGGACTTTAAAGCGAGAGAACAATGGGTACTTTAATAATTGTTTGAATGGAATCACGCGAAAATTCCCAGGAGATCTTGTCATGACCAATCGGTGGGCTGCACTTTTTAGCACCTCGAATTAAAACATGCGGTGTTCTCAGTTATTCTGCTTTGTGTTTCAGTCTGAGTTGTCGCGTGCTCGCTGTGTATCATCATTTTCACTGTAGATATTTTCGATTCACTTACCGGTGAGATGGCGAGAAATAAGCGCAAGAAGATAAAAGACAAAGATAAACTGAAAAACATAAGGAAACAAGCAAAAAAAAGGTGGAGGAACAAAAAGGCCTAAGAGAAAGCTTTCAAAAACACCACAGCTTTGAAGCCGGCAAGCCCCGTCAATGATGAAAAAGCAAAAGAAGCTTGTGATCGTACAGAAGAGAAATCCATCGAACCGAAACTGCACTCTAAAACCTCAACCGTCCCCGTTCATAATCAAAGAGTGAACGAGGAGGAAACAAAAAAAGCTTGTGAGCGTAGAGACGAGAAATCCGCCGAACCGAAACAGCGTTCTAAAACAGCCTCATTCGTGAAAGAGATCAACCCCGTGGAGATCGTGCGAACTGAAAAATCTCTGGGCTGTGGTACTTTTGGTGTATGTTATCTGGCCTATTACAGGAACATAACTGTTGCAGTTAAAGAGTATAGGATGAAGTCAAAGTCAGTGGATGAAGTTAAGCGTGCTCTTCTTCACGAAGCAAGAATGATTAATCACTTGGGAGATCATCGGAATGTCCCTCTTCTTTTTGGAGCAGTGACAAAGGGAGAGAAGTTACAGCTAATAACACAGTTCCACGGAGAAAAAGGAGAAAGTGTGACACTGTCAAAGGCCTTTAAGAAAAAGAAACTGGACAAGGCCTCAGTGGTTAGACATTTTAAAGCGAATTTGCGAAGGGCTTAGTCACGTACACAATCGACAAATTTTACACAATGATTTGAAGTCAAATAATGTTCTTTTAGAAAAGCAGATGGAGTCGCAGTGGAATCCTGTGATAATCGACTTCGGAAAAGCCCGATTTATTACGGATCCAAAACCAATCATGTCTCTGACTGCTTCAAGTCAAGAATCTTACAAGAGGCGCTACCTGCACATTGCTCCAGAAATCGTGGCCGGTAGTGGCCGGCAGTCCGCTTCATCTGACGTTTTTTCCTTAGGAAAAATTCTTCTCGAAATTTAAACTCGCTGCCAACGGCTACTGCGACGTCGTTAAAAATTTCTAAACGAGCAGTTTTGGACAATCCTGGCAAACGCCCGTCGATCGATCAAATCCTTGCCGTGTTGTAAGAGCAGCTAAGAGGGGACGCTCAGTGATTCAAAGGATAGTTTTAGTGTTTTTTTGTTACTGTTATTGTCGCTGGGACCGTTTCATTTTAGTATCAAGGACACGACTTGAATTATAACTTTCATATTTCGAATGAGTTGATCTCAGTGGACTCAACTGAACGTATAGATAGATATAATTTTTCGTAGTTAGTTGCTTTATTTTTGATTGTAAAAGCTGGCGATACAAAGCTCAGCTAAGTTGTAAATAAATAAATTTGTGATCTGAATTATTGTACGTGTTTACCCCGGTGTTTTTGAATTGCGTGAGAAAGAGTTCTTTGAAAATCCTCGCGAGAATTGTGCTAGCCTCGCGAGCTACGCGGGGCAAATTTTCTGGAAAATGTTCATTCGATGACGTCCAGTGGATTTATATTTCACTCTGCATGCGTTCTGTAACTCAAAAGGTGTTAAAATACATAATCGAATATTTGACAAAGCGGCACCGGTAGTTTGAGAAATGAATTCTTAAGTTACACTTAATGATTAGCCAAGGGGGATTTCAAATCACCATAAGCTCATTTGCATATGTTTTTTCGTTGGGCTAAGCTCGTCATGTTAATTTTAAAAGAGCAAACCAAATCGCTACCGATTTCACATTGAAGACTTTCCATCCTATTTTTCACATAACAGATCTTTCTAACACAATATTAAGTTTTAGTCAATGAGTGGCAATGCCATAGAAACTTAATTTAAGTATCCCTTAAAGTATAAAAAATGGCGTGTGCTTATCACTTATATTAAGAACGCGGGCTTCCTTTAAATAACAACACTAATGAACACAGAATCAATAGAACTGAGCACTCGAAGCAATAATCATAATATCAATAGACACACGAAAGACGAGTAATGTATTGTTTACACTATTAAAATTTGCATGACACCAGAACGGAAAAGCCAATCGAATTAAAGAGTTTGATCCTGTTGTTAGCCAGGGTAACTATAAAAAGGTAAAGAATCAACTCGCTTATCACTTCTCACTGACTTCTGTTAATCACTGTCAAAATCGTTTTCTGTTACATGTAACATGGAAGGAAAAATTGCTCGAATTAGCTGGAGTCGCGGAAAATATTCAGATGTGTTTCGTTCAACCATCGTCGATCCTTCACCGTTGAAACGAGGCCAGAAAGTAAAAGTGCTGTGGGGAAAAACAAAAAAAGAATTCTCTGCCGTTGTGGCTTGTTACCCGGTTCAGGAGGAGGTAGAAAATCCAGAAACCTTCAATGAATTGGTGCCGCGTCAGGCGAGAGCTAAGCAAAAGTTGGTAAGTATTTGCTTAAGATCAGACCATTTGAAGTCAACTGCGTTCAGGATTATTCTTCCATGTTATTTTGTTAGCGAGTCTTAAAATTTACTCTGGTCTTAATTCACAGATTTCAGAATCGCCTTCGCCACCACCTGCGAAAAAAAAGAGTACCGCAACTACTGCCAAACCCGCCAAGGCCAGTACCACAAGCTCCAAGCAAAAAGAGAAACCGAAGGGAAAGGTCTGTATTAAAGCTTATTCATTTGTTGCAACTGTAGAGTCACTTGTGAACAATTCCTGCCAAAAATTAGTCTTGCTTAGAACTATTCACTGGTTTTGAAGACTGTGAGATTTTGAAGATTATTGAATGAGTCGTTAGCGTATGCTCCCCTGATCGACGTTAATCGCTTAAAAGCTCGTTCTTGTAACTCCCATTTCGTTTGAACTTTGACAACAGGAAGTTGTAGCTAATCACAGGGTAAGTTTTGCGTGGGATACCTTAATGTGGCCTACATGGTGAATTGTTAAAACCACACAATTTCACAATAGCCGAATTTTGAGGAGCCACTAGACCGTACAATTTGACAGATTTTAATAATGTTCAAAGATCCCGAATATGTTTTCTTGAGGCAGACAACAATCCTAAAGGTGTTTAAAGTAAATACAAAAGTAATTTTATGGTTAGCTCGAACTGGAAGCGAAAATTTGAGATGAACTCATGTGGTGCATTGCATGTGCTTTGCTAATCACTCTAAAACTTGATTTCTTAATTTTAGAACGCATTCCTTAATATAATTCCGGTAGTAAGAACCTCAGTTTTTAAATTAAAACCTTGATTCTCAATTGAAGAATACAACTACTTCATTTAAGAATACAACTACTTAAATTAACGATACTAGTTTCTAGTAATTAGCAATTTTAAAATCCCAATTTTAGAGTGAATGTTGTTCAAATGTGACTAAATTTGCGTCGGATCGCTGTTTTTAAGTTTAGAATCTTGATTAAACAACGAATTATGTGTATTAAATTCGTCATTGGGAGTGTAAAGTTCAGAAACTTTGGGAAAAAGCTTCGTTTCTTTGAGATGATGGAATTTTTTTATATAAGGATGCGTAAGTTACACTCTAAAATTAGGATTTTAAAATTAGAAACTATTATCCTTAATTTAAGTAGTTGTATTCTTAAATTGAGAATTGAGGTCTTAATTTAAAAACTGAGGTCCTTACTACCAGAATTAAATTAAGAAATGTGTTCTAAAATTAAGAAACAAGTTTTAGAGTGTTAATCTGAGATAATTTCAATGATTTTCAAAGATCCCGAATATGGTTTCTTGAGGCAGACAACAATCCAGTAAATATGAAAGTAATTTTATGGTTAGCTCGAACTGGAAGTGAAAGTTGGAGATGAACTCACGTGGTACATCGCATGTGCTTTGCTAATGTTGTTCAAATGTGACTAATTTGCGTCAGATCGTCGAATTTAAAATCTCAATTAATTAATGAATTATATGTATTGAATTGTTATTGGGAGTGTAAAGCTCAGAAACTCTGGGTTTTATGAGTATGTTTGGTGATAGATTTATGGAAAACTATTTTCCTCTGTATCCAATTTTACTAGGAGAGTGGAAATACAGCTTTTTTTTTCTTATGGACCATTTTCCTCTTTTTTTTGCTGCATTTAATTTCTTTAATTTGTTTTAAAAATACTACCAACTTCAATAAAGGCAAACTGTTTTACTGTATTTCTGGTTGCAAGGGTAATGACAGTATAATTGACTTTGCTAAATTTAGTGTTGCATGATTGACTGCATGACCAGAGTTTTGGGCTATAATTATTATTCTTGCAAAAAGGGTGAAAATAAATTTAAGAACATTTTTGATATAGGAAATGTATGATATCACAAGAAGTAATGACTGGAAGATCAATGGTCTGGTTTACAGAGACTGCATGTCCTGTGATGGACAACACAATGTGGCATTTGCTGTTTTTATAAGCTGTAACTGCATTGAATGGTAATTATTTTAAACCACATAAATAATTATACATTAAATTCTACAGATTTTAGATGTGGCATTAGCTGGCACTGTACAGGTCAGCTCTTCAGACGAGAGCTCAGATGATGATGACAATCCTCTGTCTTCTCTGGTTGCTGTGTGTCCTTCTGTGCTTGCTCCTGCACGTCTTCCAGTGAGTCCTGCTGTGCATCCTCCACAAGCAGAACCTCTGCCAGTGGTGCCAACAAGAGACTTCTGTGATGATGAAGAAGATCAGACTAGTATTGGGGAGTTCCTCTCCAAAGCGGTCAGCACTATTGGCAACACAACAGATGTAAGTTATTATTAAGTTGTTCTTAGGAGGCACACTATGCCTGTTGGTTCATTTCGTATCCAGGATATTCAGAGGTTGTTTTTAATTTTCATCCAATGCATTATATTATTTTAATCACTTTTCACTCAAACACTTTACAACTTAAAGTGCCACTAACCCCCAAAAATTGATTGACT
>JAHPZR010038275.1:20000-21892 GCA_019787425.1 Platygyra sinensis | reverse complement strand
AAATCGTAACGTCTTTTCTCAGTTGTAAACATTTCCTAAAGAAGTCAGGCCGAGCCTGTCGAAATATTGGAAAATATATAACAGTTAATCCCAACCGTACGGTCAGCCTTTCTGAGTTCAAGCCTTTACATTTGCTGATCAGAATCTACCAGGTTCCGGTACTTTTGATTCGTCCGTTGACCCTTTCTAGAGTTAAAGATTTTTCAATATTGGTGTCCGCGTCCGTACGTCCGCTTAACAGAGGTATAGTATCCGCTGAATGCGAATGCAGGTTTATTTTACAGTAAATGTAAAATTTTGGGACTAAAGCTGGTGGCCATTTAATGGAACAGACATTTTCTGGAATTTTATTCCGAAATTTTGGTTGTACTTCGCGAGGTTGGCCTAAAACTCCGGAAAATCCGAATAACCGGAAAATTCCGCTCCATGATCCTTGCTCGGGCCCAGTTTCTTAGAGTCTGGAAGTCGAATTCAACATGCTAAATATAGCATCAATGCTCTCTCTGACAAACGAATAAAATATCTTACTTTCAACATTATTGCAGTGGACTGGCCTCAACAAGCGTTAGTGAGCAGTGCGAAAATACATGTGAGCTACGTGAAATGTGGCCGTTATGACCCTCCCTGACAGTGCGTGCTGAACAGCTCGCTCGTCATTCGAATCGAAAGTGACTCAACTCGTCACGAAAGTAAAGAAGTATCGTACCCTTAAGGAGGCTCGAAAGGGTTTTTCGTTGCTATATTGCTTGTGAAACGATGAAAAATTACAAAGAAGGATGTTTAATGGTGTGGGCAAACTATATGTCTCCTTGCAACTCTATTGTTGGGCTATACTTTGAGGGTACTTGTGACGTCATATCAGTTACGACAGGTCCACAAAAGCGTCCTCTAAATTTCAGTTTTTGTAAATTATCTGAGAAACTAATTCGGTGACCTACCATTTTTATCTCTTTGTTGGAAAGTTCCCTAAATTCTTTAACTTTTCAGACAGTATGAAAAAATTTATCTAGTAGAATTAAATATATTTAAAGAAAACGCGTTTTATGGCTTACAGAAAATTCCACTAGATAATTTTCCCCGAAACTTTTATATCTGAAGTGCCATCGCGAATGGTGCGTGTATGCAAAAAATCAAGATAGGTCACCGAGCAAACTTTCGAGCTAAAAACAAATGTTTTCCGCAGATTTTATTTCCGGTTCGCGCGATTTTACGCAGCATTAACTTCCGGTGTGCTGATTTTAATACTGATTCAGCTGACGCGTGCATCTTAGTTATAGCGTGTGTAGATTGCTCGCGCGCGTGCAGCTAAAAACCCTTTCGAGCCTCCTTAATGTAGTCGTGAACTACTTTTAAATTCCAACGATAAAGTTATATTGTCAACCTCACCTAATTCATCGTTTATTTCAATTTCAGAGTCGTTGAGCAACTTCCAAGCAATTAAAAATGGTAAAATAAGGTAGAGTCCTCCGTTCGCACGAAATTTGGAATCTGATTGCCTGGACGGGTTAGTCCAGCGAAACGGAAAATACTGTTCCCTATACCCAGAATTTCAAACCGGAATATTCGATCGAATGGAAAGTGCCCCAGGTCTCACCACAGGCGTTCCAAACTCACGATTCGAGGAATCGATCAAATGTATTACATGTAATAATTTATATACGTGCATCGAGTAACACGTGACTGTCTAAAGTTGCGGTGTTGTGTTACACTTTTGGCTGTGAAAATTTGAGCACGCTGTACGAGAAATTGTGTGGAATTTAAAATGACAATAGATGAAATCGCGCGGTAAGATAACATGTTACCGTTTGGGGATAAACAAAGAAAATATACTCACCTTGCCTGGTTTCTATTGTCCATTTGGCCTATTTCATCGCTAGCTTTCAAAACAAAAC
>JAHPZR010038275.1:0-12500 GCA_019787425.1 Platygyra sinensis | reverse complement strand
ATGCGAAGCATTTGGGCGCAAACATTTTTGGATTTGCTTGAATCCTCGATTTTCTATGCCCTCTCAAAGTCGCGCTTGAAGTGTTGCACGACCGAGTTTTAGGGAGTCTGGGGCGGCGGTTGCTGATGACGTCTACCCAGGAACCAAACACAATGACGCCTCAGTCAGCTCTCTGTATTTGCTCGAGAAAATGGAAAGCAAAATTAATCTTTCCAATATACCTTGGGACTAAAACGTCCGAATTTTGTTTAAGAATCATTTCTTTTTCATCACTGGAGTCAGAGTTAAGTTCCGATTCGAAAGACTCCGAAATAAACTTCGATCGAGCACGTTCGACAACCGTGTGAGCTTTGAGAGCACTCTACAATATTTCAAGCGACGACCGGGAAGACCTCTTTACGGACTAGCTGCTTGTATATTAGGAATGGAAAGCTAGATACGAAGTGCAGGAGGAGGAAAACGAAAAGCAGGAAAGAAAACTCAAGGACTGCTTTAAAGCCCGTCTACAGTTGTCGTTAGCGAGAATGTATTTTTGTCAAGGTATGGTTACTCTATTAAATCCAGTTTGTAATTTACTTTCTGGAATGCTTCATGTTTATCGTGTTGCAGTTTTCGAGACCTGATGACCTCCAAAACACTGGCATCGATCCGATCCGGCGATTGAAAATCGTAGAATTGTTTGGACCTTTATTTTTGAAGCTGCGGGAAGGAAAGCGGAAGGTAGCATTTCATACAATTACCGATTTCACATTGTTACACGTTTTAAGTCTTAACTACAAATAAGCGATGTAATTTTTCTTAATGCTTGCAGTGAAATTCGTCGGATAAGCGAACAGGATGTGCTCCCTAAGCGGTCTGCAGATAATATACGATTACACGGTCATATTTTCGACACTATTACACAGAATTTTTGTCGAACTGCTGTCTTCCAAACCTTCGAAAAACTCCATGAGTCTAACAATTTTGTTCAGATATCATGTAATGTCAAAGGATTAGTCTTCGACTTTTATCTGAATCGAAAGAGAAATAAGTGTTGGTTGGCGGCGTATAGTTGCGACTTGTTTTACATATCAGTAAGCTTATATATCGGTCGTAATGCTTCGTAATTTATCGCGCGACTTTGCCGGATATGTTATAAATACTGTGGGATTGGAAGATATAGATTTTCGTTAGTATCTCAACAAATTGCTGGTTGGCTTTCAGTAGAAAATTTTGAAAATAGCGTTTGAAAGTTTGCGGAACAAATTCCGCTGAAGAGTTCTTCAATGGTTCTCACAGAGATAGTTCGCTGGTTTGATAATTCGACAAAATCAACCATCGTTTACGTTTTTATTGTACTATTGACCGATCATCGCTATTAAATTGTATAGTATATCTTTCTTTAAATCTGGGATATTGCTGCAACTGCTGATAGCACCTCTGGAAGGCGTTTCTGCGCACTTTTCGAATATGATTTGCATCATCCTCAAGGAAATTAGAGGACGGGAGATATTCGATCTTCTGGGTAGACTTCACACTAGCTGCTGGACTCATTCTCCCCAGACTCGGTCGTGCAACAATATGGCGATGTTTTGGAGCTATTTTCGAGATTTCGTCGGCGCACAGAAAATCGAGGATTTATCGGAATCAAAACATTTTTTCGCAGAAGTATTTCATATAACAAGTTGATTCGTTTCAGCGAGAAAAAAAGTTTGGGGTTATGTGCACTTTAATTTTCTCTCGGCGCACAACTGTGCCAGTGTTTGCTCGTTGGCACTCTACCGGCAGGTATTCCTAGTTTTAATCATGATATTTGAGTGAAAACCAATCTAAAGGCTAAAACCCTAGACAAACTATTTCCTTCAAGCCGAGGTGGAGGGGAAAGGTCAAGGCGTTTTGTTTAGATTTTGCCGCACACAGGAAAGAAAGGAACCATAAAGAAGCTCAGTGGTAGTGGAAGGATACAAGTCAAGGATACAAGTCATTTTAGGTGGCGCCCACTTTTGTACGAAAAACGATGAGAGGTTATTTCGACATGAAAGCAAAAGGTGCATTACATTTCGCGCTGATGCCTATATACCTGTTGCTTTGGTTGTGCCTCAGTATTATTTTTCGTCCAAAAATGGATCCCACCTAAAAGGACTTATTTCCTTAGCTTGCATTACCGTGAACGCGTTTCTTTCTGGTTTGGACTCTGTTGTTCAAAATCGTAGGAAAACGAAAAAAAAAAGCCGGTTGAGTGTTTCGTTGTAATAAATGGATCATCTAGTTGACGTATGGCCTTACTTGTTACTTTCAGACTGCAAGTTACACATAGGCGATAATTTCATTTTGGTAAGTATTCAGATATGCTATAATAGACCATACTTGAAAAAAAGAAACCAAAGTAAAAGAAAAAAAAGTGATAAAAAGTGGATAGGGAGTCTTAAAGGAAGCTATGTGGCTTAAACTAGTCGATATATGTTAAAATAGACCAATATCGATATATTTAACTTCAGCTTAACACAAATAAACCTCAGATCTAACTTTGAAGTTATTCCCCAGAATCTCGTACTCAGGTGTATGGTTTTACGCCGAATTTTAATATATCGAAATTAGCCTATTTTAAAATATATCGATTAGCTTGAGCGACATGGCTTCTTCTTAGAACCCTCCCATCTTTCTATCACTTTTTGGGAAATCGTACGACCAGCCAAAAAGGTAGATGCCATGCAGTGCTCTTCCGTGATCTTCTGAAGTTTGGGCTCCCTTTGACAGCAGACTCAAATGGCAGCTCAAACAGATATCACTTTTTTCTGTTTTCTTTTGTTTTGTTTTGTTTTTTCTACTATTATAATATATATAGAGAGAATATGTACGGTGGCGAGAAGATATAAATTTTATTTTCTGGTGACAAAAACAACATTTTAGACGAACGAACGCAGCAACTGAGTAAAGTATCGTTGCTAATACGAGAAAATATTCATTTTTTGAAGCGACCGCGTAATTTTCTTTTCATTACAGTCGGAAACTCAGGCGTCTCAAACTCACGATTCGAAGGTGGGATCATGGGGAGAGGATTATATTTTTAACGGAAATTTTCGACTGTGCGCGGCACCCGTGTGGTAAGTCGAAGTTGTCCTGCTGGAGCGGTCGCTAATGTTGATTTTTCGAGCTGTGTCCTTTGTCAACGGTAGCAGGGTGCGGAAGAAAATTGAAAAAGCAAGGCAAAAATCGTTCGAATTGGAGCAGAAAAGAGGGAAATTTTTACAAGCCGACCGGAAAAGAGGACAAATGATTTCTCCTTCTTTGTGTTGGGGGCAAAAATCGAGCATCCGATCCGAATTTCGGCGAGAAAACGGCCTCGCGGTTCAGGTCTTTCGAAACAGCTCTGTCCAGACATGACTTCGTCTGTTTTGTTTTGAAAGCTAGCGATGAAATAGGCCAAATGGACAATAGAAACCAGGCAAGGTGAGTATATTTTCTTTGTTTATCCCCAAACGGTAACATGTTATCTTACCGCGCGATTTCATCTATTGTCATTTTAAATTCCACACAATTTCTCGTACAGCGTGCTCAAATTTTCACAGCCAAAAGTGTAACACAACACCGCAACTTTAGACAGTCACGTGTTACTCGATGCACGTATATAAATTATTACATGTAATACATTTGATCGATTCCTCGAATCGTGAGTTTGGAACGCCTGTGGTGAGACCTGGGGCACTTTCCATTCGATCGAATATTCCGGTTTGAAATTCTGGGTATAGGGAACAGTATTTTCCGTTTCGCTGGACTAACCCGTCCAGGCAATCAGATTCCAAATTTCGTGCGAACGGAGGACTCTACCTTATTTTACCATTTTTAATTGCTTGGAAGTTGCTCAACGACTCTGAAATTGAAATAAACGATGAATTAGGTGAGGTTGACAATATAACTTTTATCGTTGGAATTTAAAAGTAGTTCACGACTACATTAAGGAGGCTCGAAAGGGTTTTTAGCTGCACGCGCGCGAGCAATCTACACACGCTATAACTAAGATGCACGCGTCAGCTGAATCAGTATTAAAATCAGCACACCGGAAGTTAATGCTGCGTAAAATCGCGCGAACCGGAAATAAAATCTGCGGAAAACATTTGTTTTTAGCTCGAAAGTTTGCTCGGTGACCTATCTTGATTTTTTGCATACACGCACCATTCGCGATGGCACTTCAGATATAAAAGTTTCGGGGGAAATTATCTAGTGGAATTTTCTGTAAGCCATAAAACGCGTTTTCTTTAAATATATTTAATTCTACTAGATAAAATTTTTTCATACTGTCTGAAAAGTTAAAGAATTTAGGGAACTTTCCAACAAAGAGATAAAAATGGTAGGTCACCGAATTAGTTTCTCAGATAATTTACAAAAACTGAAATTTAGAGGACGCTTTTGTGGACCTCGTAACTGATATGACGTCACAAGTACCCTCAAAGTATAGCCCAACAATAGAGTTGCAAGGAGACATATAGTTTGCCCACACCATTAAACATCCTTCTTTGTAATTTTTCATCGTTTCACAAGCAATATAGCAACGAAAAACCCTTTCGAGCCTCCTTAAGGGTACGATACTTCTTTACTTTCGTGACGAGTTGAGTCACTTTCGATTCGAATGACGAGCGAGCTGTTCAGCACGCACTGTCAGGGAGGGTCATAACGGCCACATTTCACGTAGCTCACATGTATTTTCGCACTGCTCACTAACGCTTGTTGAGGCCAGTCCACTGCAATAATGTTGAAGTAAGATATTTTATTCGTTTGTCAGAGAGAGCATTGATGCTATATTTAGCATGTTGAATTCGACTTCCAGACTCTAAGAAACTGGGCCCGAGCAAGGATCATGGAGCGGAATTTTCCGGTTATTCGGATTTTCCGGAGTTTTAGGCCAACCTCGCGAAGTACAACCAAAATTTCGGAATAAAATTCCAGAAAATGTCTGTTCCATTAAATGGCCACCAGCTTTAGTCCCAAAATTTTACATTTACTGTAAAATAAACCTGCATTCGCATTCAGCGGATACTATACCTCTGTTAAGCGGACGTACGGACGCGGACACCAATATTGAAAAATCTTTAACTCTAGAAAGGGTCAACGGACGAATCAAAAGTACCGGAACCTGGTAGATTCTGATCAGCAAATGTAAAGGCTTGAACTCAGAAAGGCTGACCGTACGGTTGGGATTAACTGTTATATATTTTCCAATATTTCGACAGGCTCGGCCTGACTTCTTTAGGAAATGTTTACAACTGAGAAAAGACGTTACGATTTAAACAACCAAGATAAAAGCCCATGAGCCATTTTGTTGGATAAAACCTGTAATAGGCGGACACTTCAAGAGCTTTTTACTTCTGATCTGAAAGCTCCGCTCACACTCCCCTGACATTGTTCAGCGATGTCATTTTAAAGGCTACTGAAGTAGATTATTTCAGATTGATGCATTGACTAACTGGATAATGAGCTATGAACAGTCTTAGATCTTACACTCCGTTACAAAAGGGTTAATAGTTAACTATTAGTCAGGAGCCCATCCTGCTATTAGTATATGCCACACAGGTGATAGTACTTTTCGCGCGCGCTGATTGGAGGTGACTAGCCAAGCACTATTCACCTCCGAGCAGCCGAAGAAAAACAAAATGGCTTTTGTCGGTACGTTATCACAAATAAAGTTACTCTTTTGGCCGTTAGTATTCAGCTTGTGTGGTATATACTAAAACAGGAGCCCATTTCCTGACTAAAACAATTATTCACCTCAGTGTCGGTGAAAGTGGTGGATATTTTCCTCCACTTCGGTGCATAATTGTTAATTATATCATACAATAATTTTATATTAGAACCTGCTTAGAGCAGACATCCTGTATTAAGAGGACACTAGTGAGGGTCCCAAGGGTGTCTGCTTAATGCAGGTTACACAGTACATGCAAGACAAAAACCACCAAGCACAAAGTTTCTTGCGAATTCGTAGGAGCTCGGCGGCTGGAATTTCTTAACTGAATTTTCTCTTTCTTCTTCACTTGCAAGGAACCTTTCTTCGTGTTAGCATTTTCCTGCTCCTCAGTCAAAGATCTATTTGTGACGTTAGGGAGAAATTATTTTTTGAGGTGGGAGGAGGAGTTGCACAATCGATCAGTTCCGAAAAAAAAATATATAATGTACAGAAAAAATTGCAAAAAAAAAATACTGCGAGGAGAGCTATGGGAAAATTTTTCGAGCCAAGTGCTTTCTATTAACCAAGTCCTGTGTTTGACCTTAAGGCGTGAAAAAGAAATCCGTGCTCCAGAAAATTGCCCACCCTTACTCCCCTCCCCCCCCCCCCCCCCTTCCCCTTCCGAAAAAAAAAACATAACACTAAAGATCCGTCCCTTAGCTTCACATAAGTTCACGAATTTATCGCTTAACATTTTCACTTACTGAAAATGAGCTAATAGGAAATGTGAACAAAAGAGAAAATTTCTATCTGATGCTTTTAGGAGTGCTTATAACAGTTATAAATATAAATCTTTTACAAAGCGGAAGGGATACATAACAGCAGTCACGGGTCCCGTCACGGTCGCGTGCCGCATGGCACGAGGTGAGATAACGCAACGTTTATCGGCACAAGAAGCTACAATAGAAGAGGAGTTTTGAACCTTGGTTCAATTATTTCTTTGTTGTCACTGATGTTATCATTTACTCTAACTTGAAAATTTACCACGAACAAGGGCGACAAACCCGGCTTCAGAGATTAAGTCTTACTCGCAAAATATCATGAAACTAAAACAAAATTTAAACGCGACCGCGAAATTTCAATTTAGCGTCATAGAGTAATTCGCTATTTTGGAATTCCGAATTTTTCAACCTCCAAGGGAAAGAAGGGTTAGTTTTGAAAATGGGGTAGTTCGAGAAATGGGCGCTTAAATAACAGTGTTTGACTGATGATGGTTTTGTCAAAAGCTGAATAAGCTAATTAGATATCGGGAGTGTTCGAAAATCGTTTTGGTCAAGAAATAGACCTTTTTCGACTGGGCGGTTTGTTGCCTCCAATTCAGACCATATGATAATAGTCTTGAGAATTGTTCCTTTCAAATTTTCAAACAGTTGTGTCGGCATATGAATAAATAATTTTTGGATGAATAAAAGAACTATTCTCTAGAGAATATCATGTGTCACTTTAAACTTCACATATAATGCTTTAAAACTCTCTGCAATATTCAATCATCGTCTGCTTCACTGTTTTCATTTCGTAAACATTTACGTCAATGAAGTGCTGCATGACGCGTGACAGAGCGGGTCCAATGCGTTGTGCAATATTTCCGAGAATCTGTCAATCGAATGTTGAAGTTGATCCGTTAATAGTGAGAGGCCACGATTGAAAACGATGGAAAGGCTTGTTTTTATCTTACGATTTGTGAGTCTCACTTGTTTGATTTATCACCGATCGGCAGCTTCAGAAACGATGACAAGTATTTTCGTTTCACCAAACGGAAGGGACTCGCCATATTGTGGCAATTCGAGTCAGCCTTGTAAGTCGTTTGATTTCGCCATCGCACTAGCACTCCAGAAGGGGCCAAACTCGACAACAATATCAGCAGCAAATGGCAACTACAAGCTGAGAAAGAGCTACAGTTTTACAAATTTGGTGAACTTTGGCCTGGTTGGACAGAGTCTCGATCCTGACCTTGTGGAAATAACGTGCGAGACAAACGTGAGTCTTTCATTTGTATTAAGCGACAATATATTCTTTGAGGGACTCAAGTTGCAGAAGTGTGGCGGATGGCATCGAAGCGCAGTCAAGGCGAAGAAACCTTATCGAGGGCTCGATGGAGTCAAATTTATAGCTGCCTTAGACTTTCGTTACTGCAGGAATATACGACTTTCTAACGTCGAGATCTCATCCTCACCGGGCCTTGGTTTAAATTGTTATGATTGTGGCGGCTTTGTTAATTTTACACACAGCATATTCGCTGACAATGTAGCTCACCCTAGTAACACAACATCCGTGAATGAAAATCCAAATGAAGACGATGGCTCTTTAGAATATGTCTATTCAGGAGGAGGTATTTATTTGGGTCTAGATCCTTATGGACATAACACTGTCAATGTAACTCCGAGCACGCACGAGTCGTTTCAGCATAACAACTCGTACATTTTCCGGAATTGCAGATTTCTCAGAAACAAAGCCGTGTGGTTGAACGGAAGCAGCGCGCGTGACTTTGTCGACACCCCGGAACTTCCGTTCAGTCGTGGCGGCGGTTTGGCAATATTCCTTCGATCAAATGCAAGTGGATGCACCATTGATATAGAATCTTGTGTTTTCACCAGTAATTGCGCACAGTGGGGAGGAGGCCTGACGCTAGAGATGAGAGAAAGAACCAGAAACAATGCTTTCACAATGAAGGACACATGGTTTGAAAATAATGATGGACTATTAGCGGGTGGAGGGGCTCGACTAGGTAACCTTATTGAAGGTGACGGACGTCAATTGAATACCTTTACCGTAAACAACTGCTCGTTTGTTAACAACACGGCCATCTGGGGAGGTGGAATGTCGGTTTTTGGAACGACCATCCCTGGCATAATCAGCCAGAGAGATGTGACGCAGTTCTATTTCACCGGGTGCCACTGGTTGGATAACGTTGCAACAGTGGGAGCCGCCATGGGAGTTTTCCTATCCAATCAAAACGAAGACCAAATCGGACCTGATGTGCCATACCATATCAGCTTTAATGGCTCGTTGTTTCTAAGAAATAAAGTTATCCGAAGGAAAGACCTCGTCACCATCGGAGAAGGCGCACTTTACAGCGTCGAAGTGCCTTTGATATTTCGGGGAAACGTGACATTCATCAGCAACAGTAAGTCTGCCTTAGCCTTAGATGGCTCTACAATGGAAATACATGATAACGTGTACTTCTACAACAACAGCGGATTCAGAGGGGGTGCCCTAGCCATGTATGGACGTTCAAGAATTATTTTCCACAGAGATTCCAACCTTCTCTTTCAAGGTAACGAGTGTGAGGACAAAGGGGGAGCTTTGTATATCTACGCCCCTGGACCTCCTCTGGTTGGTTTCAATGCAACTGGCACAAACACTCATATCTGTTTCTTTGGATACTGGGATTCCTCCGTGGATTATGATGAATGGAAAACAAAGGTTGTCTTTCAAGGAAACAAAGCGCCGTATTTCGCGGCAGGAAATTCGGTCTACGCCACGACATTGAAGAACTGTCGACAAGCTGGTGAAGCCCGTCAAAACAACTCCGTGTTGCGATGGAAATTCGTGGAATTCAAAGATGCATATGGAAAAAGAACCCCCCTGACGAAGGAAGTTAGTACTGACCCAGTGGACATACAATATGACAGAAGTGACTGGGACGTTGCTCCAAGCGAGGTTTTCAATGCCTCTGTCTCACTACTTGACGAGATCGGTAATTCTGTTGTTGGTATTCTCATGATTAAAGTTAATCCACTGCATAAACCTTCATCAGTCGAACTTAACACTTCTTCACCCTTGTTCGTTGCGAATGGGAGCATTTCGAATCTAAAATTGGTGGGAAACAGCAGCGAAAAATTCTCGGTGGAGCTGAATTATATGGGAAGACAGGTATTAACTGAAACAATAACTGACCTTTCCTTAAACGACTGTTATCCTGGATTTACGCTGAGGAATAGAATGTGTGTTTGTATGGATTCTACAGGTGTCGCGAGGTGCTTACCTGATGGAAAGACATTTTATCTTAAACATGGCTACTGGGCAGGATCGGTCAATGGCAAATTTGTTACTCATATTTGCCCAACAGGATACTGTAATCTCTCGAGCCAGTACGCAACCGAACATGAGTATATTTCCACCAGCATTTGCAATGAGAACAGAGATCAGGATAGCGTGCTCTGCGGAGATTGTAAAGCGAATTATAGCGTTTTATTTGGAGGAGAACGTTGCTCGAATAAATGTTCCAACTGGTACTTGTTCCTGCTGCTCTTGTATGGCCTGATTCTGCTTGGTGTTGTCATGGGGATCATGCTCATTGACCTCGATTTCTTCACTGGATACTTGAATGCCTGGCTGTATTCTTACCAAGTCATGAAGGTTATCACACCCGCAGGCTTTAACTTTGATCCTTTTATTGAGTTTGTCATCGGCCTCGCTAACTTCCAATTCAAAACAGGCTCAGGTGGAGTTTGCTTTGCCGCTGGTTTGGACGATGCCGATAAGTTGGCAATAATGTACGCGCTACCAACGTATGTATTGGTGTTGGTCATTTTGCTGGCCAGAGCCGTAGGCAAACATCCCAACTGGTGGTTCAGCAAACGAGTCAAAGCCGCCCCATTTCGTGCCTTCTGTACCATTTTTGTCCTTTGCTACACTGACATTACCCGTATTTCTTTGCGTATACTGCATCCCGCCGAAGTTGGATCCAAGATTGTGGTGTACGCGAACGGTAACATTGATTTCTTCAGCGGAAAGCACATTGCGTACGGATTATTGGCAATCTTGTACATTTTGATCGTGGTTGTCCCATTTCCACTGATTCTGCTGTTTCGCCCTTCCCTCACCCGTCGCCTGTTCCCGGTGTTGAATCTCAATCGATGGAAGCCGATATTTGATGCTCTTCAGAACTGCTTTAAGGACAGGTTTCGATGGTGTGCAGCATTCTACTTCCTCTGCCGATTCTTTCTCCTGGCCATTTCAACCTTCGTGCCTGCGAGTGCCATAAAGAGAGCCCTGCTGGAGAGTGCCTGTGTCGTGATCCTCCTAACGTTTGCGTTCTTGAGGCCCTACAAGGAAGCTGCTGATGTAAAAGAGGACGAGGAAAGTTACGAATGGATCAACATGTCAGACGTCGCCCTTCTTGTAACGCTTTCGCTGATCGCCATCTTCAGTTCACCAATTGACGGGAGCCTGTCGCCTAACACCAGGTTAGCTTTGAGAGTCTTCGTTGACGTGTTGGCTTACATTCCCTTGATGGTGCTTGGAATGGTAGCCGTTAGAATCGTCAGGAAATGGCTCCAAGCCAGGAGATCGCAAAGAGAATTAAACGAACCTGAACTTTCCGCGACCGACTTGTCCGACATCACAGATGAGGCGGCTGCAGAGTATAGCCAGCACGCATGACTTCATCAAAATGTAACGGTTAGTTAGGCCCCGTCCACTACGCCGGAAGAATTTGAAAACAAATGTTTTACTCTGAAAACGCAGCAAATGTTTTCCCTCCACGCTACACCGAAGGATTAAAAAAAAAATACCATTCATTTTAGATTTGTGTTTGAGGAAAACTTGGTAAAGGAAATCGTATGATTATCGTGACGCTATCGTTTTCGAAAAGCTCCGTTTTCGTGACGGATTAGTGTGGGCGGCAGGTCTAACCGTAGAAATAAAGCTACGGTTTCAAATTCCTACGGCGTATCGTGGACGCTACCTTAGCGTCAATTGTTTGCACGTGATTTAAACTGAAAAGGAACTATAACATATAGAGAGCGTGTGGGATGGGCTGCTGCTCCAGTGTGTGGTAGCTATAAGATAATTTGGTTTTACCAACTGGATTGATAATATGAATTGGCCACCGTAAAGAGACTCGGGAGCTGATGTTTCGAGCGTTAGCCCTTCGTCGGACGAAGGGCTAACGCTCGAAACGTCAGCTCCCGAATCTCTTTACGGTAGCCAATTCACATTATCAACCCAGTTGATAAAACCAAATTATCTTGTAATACTCCCACCGACGCAGCACCACAGTTTCTTTGGAAACTTACCCCCTTTCCTCGTTTGTGGTAGCTACAGTTTCGCTGGAGAGCGAAGCGTAGTTGGACACACATGACTTCTATATAAGGTATGTTTAGAATTTCGTGAAAACCTAAACAGTGAGTTGGCAAACATCACGCCTGTGTACTAAGCCAGGAACTTAGTTGTGCTCATCTCTTTGAGAAACATCGCGAGTAATTTTTTCTAATACTGAAAATGGCCAGGTTAATATACATCTAATTTTTACATTTTGGGCCATGTTATGACGAAATTCATGATTAATAACAGGACAGACGCATGAAAAACTGACGTCAATTTGTTAATTAAGCGCTTTCGGTGATCAAAATTAAACTTGTACATGAGTTCTGTGGCAAGTCTTGCAGACAAAATCATTCTATTCCAAAAGCTTTAAAGGTAATCGAGTTTTTCTGAGCTCTAATAAAGGAATTATTATCAAATATTGATAGCCTCTGATCCACGAGTTTCAGTTTTGCTTGATCGCTTAACTCGCTCGATCGTGAATTGAATTCTTGAAATTGAAGAAACAGCCGCTTGACGGAACTACTAAAAAATAATAAAAAATAAAACTACTGCATCGTTTAAGAATTTTCTGACATTTTCCTCAGACCTCTGTTCATTTAAGCTTATTTTACCATATAACGAAAGTGACAGATCATTTTCGAAACCCAGTCATGTGTTCAACTTCAGCCTTGTAGACACGCAACTCATGGGAAGGAAAATGAAACCCGCAAACCTGCTATTGAACAAGAGCATCTCAAACAGCTCAAAGCCA
>JAHPZR010038273.1:30000-80251 GCA_019787425.1 Platygyra sinensis | reverse complement strand
AACAATATAATGGAAGCGCGCTTGGCCGATAACTCCTGTGGTCAGAGGATACCACGCTCTTCGCTCTACTAACTTTTAATTCTTTCATAATTACAGGGACTTTCTTTGAGTTTGTTTTCATTTTAAGCAGTTTTATCTGTAATGAACGCTTTGTAATATCCAGAATAATTAATTAAGAGTAAAAATTTCAGTGTCCGGTACATATGTAAACTATGGGTGAGCAGTAGACTGTAAAATTCTGGATCCAAAATTCTTTGCTCTGTTTTCTGGCCGTCCGTCGTGCTCAAAAAAGAAGAGGTCTGGGGTCAAAAATGAGACTAATTTTTGCTCCCTTATTGAACCACCGCGTAATTTTCTCTCTGGGTCTTCTCTGCTCGGTGTGACGGTGGTCTATCGTTTTTCTCAGGATCTCTCATTTAACTCGCCTATTTCTCCATTATTGGCACAGAACTCCCAGGCCGCTGAAGGTTGAGCTACTACCGTCGCTTGCATTTTGCAAGTTTTGACAATCAAACTTCAAATTAAAGTTTACCCACTCACTTGGGAACGTTTTGACGCCACTCCACGAACACTTGAAGGGAAGCAAAGTCAGCAACGCATTTCTGCGCGGTATCTGGCAGAAGAAGATTTTCATTGTCTCTCTAAAGGCCACAAAAGTCACAAACGACCGGTCCTGAATATATGATTTTTTGGTTAAGAACCCCTGAGAGTAAATAACAACGTCAACATAGCAGTTACAATCAGTTTAGAAAAGTCTTGCATGTATATACGTACAACACTGTAACTCGAAACTTAAATAAAGTGTAAATGTTCAAAGGAACCTTTCAGAGAAGAGTCATCAAGTTCTCTTTTGATTGTTTCATAAACAATAGAATCACCTGGGCTGACATAACAGCTTGTATATATACGTTCAGCTGTAAAGCAATTCCGTTAAGGTTTTTTTTTGTCTGAACCTCTTAATACCACACAAAACGTATACTATGGTGAATGGCCACTCGATAAAAAAGGTATTAAAATAAAATCTAGCAGAGCGAGGTTTTGATCCTCGGACCTCTGGGTTATGGGCCCAGCACGCTTCCACTGCGCCACTCTGCTGCTGTCGTGGGGCATTTTCTAATTTTAAATTTTAGCTTATTTTAAAAAGAGGTCACGCATTCCTTTCTATGTATTCATATTTTACTCGGCAGTTTTTATTTGTTTTGTCCTCACCTTTCACAATACTTAAAGGATCTATAAGAGCCCAGGAACAACAAATGAGAGCTTGATTAATAAGAGTATTCAGCTTTGTTATTATCAATATGTCGGGCACTGTGGCGCATTTTGCGGGCTAAAATCGAGAATTTGCAATTTAGTAGGCCAAAATGACATTGCAAGATTTTGGAATTTCCAACGAGCTTTTTAGTGCATTGTGTATTTTCATTCAACCTGTAAGCGCTCGTGTGATTATTCAGGCTGTTTTGCTGTTATTTCTTTTTCAGTTTTCATTTTCTGAATGCCTTGCAAAGTGTTAATAATAGTATTCTTGGGCATAAATATGTTTTGGGCCATTATCAGAGCTCATTTGAGCCCTTGCCAAGCGACTCGAGCTAAAATGAGTCAAAGCCGGGCCTCACGAACGTAAACTTTATTGTTTTATTATACACTTTCTCCTGAGCAGCTTCCGTCTTCGTGTATCACTGATTGCATGCATGACAACATTCAGTTAATGACTATTCTTGCTATCATTTGGCTTCATAGCTCATCCGCTATAGAACACAGCAACGGATTGAACAGCTCTTGATCTCACACCAAAGTATACTCTTTTTATTAAATAATTGATAGTTGACAAAAACTTCAGAGAGGCCTTGTTTTTAGCCGAAAATACCCTGTGTTGAAGACAAAGTTTCAGCCAAAATTCTTGACTGCGAGTGTAAAGAAAGAGAACAAAAAGTTGTTTAAAAAATTTATAATCAGTAAAACGCATCTCATTTCTCTGGCGTATTTGGACTTTCCGAATTTCAAGTCTTTTATGAGTGGAAAGATTGTTCAGAAATATTCTGTTTCTATTTTTGCCGGATCCACAACTGGTGATATTAGACACAAAGGAGAATCATTTGACGTTCGGCTGAACGGCTCTGTTGGAACATCTTTCAACAGGGCTTTAAAATTGATTATTTACCTGTGCAAGTCCACCTGGTGCACACGAATCAACCAATCACAATTTTTACTTAAAAGAAACCTTTCAAATTCAACATAATAGACAACCAATTACAAAATGATTTCGAATCACGAGACTTCAGCACTACAATGGTGCATATATTTGGACTCATTTATGCATCCCCAAGACTGCAACCGGCATTTCGAAGGCAGATGATATTATTTTGATCTCGGCCATAAAATTGCAAAATTTGAAAATTGTACTTTGGATTCGATTGAACCATAGTCTTCCTTCAGCCAGGATCCTTATCTAAAGCGAGGTATGATAGCTTAATCTGTGTTTCAAGACCAAACGTTAAGTTCTGCAACCAGATGTCACTTGACAACCGCAAACTAAGCTGCATGAAATTTTGGAATATTATTCGTCCATAGAGATATCTGAACGCAAATTATTTATAAACATTTTTACTTTCGTGCGTTTTTAGTGTAGCTTACATCTCTGTTTTAAAATGTTTCACAGGGACATTTTGATACAGCGAAAGTATAAAGTTAATGTTTACAAAGAGTTATTGCCTGTAAAATGGACGAGCTGCATTGTAAGAGCTCAAAGTTCTCACACGTTTTAATGTCACAGGTTAAAATGGCAAATCCTGTCACAATTTGTAAAAATGGTAATTTATAATAACATTCTTTCTGCAACCCTCGAAATAACATTAACAGTCGAAAGGACTCGAGGTGAAAGACTGTTTGCATACTTAATAAAGTAGATCACATTTTCCGATGAATCTGTTCGGCTAGCAAAGTTCTGTTTTAATTTTTATTATGAACGTAATCTTGATGTTTAATTTTGTCAATATTTAGCAGTGTAGTATTAATGCTCTCATAAAGACCAGCTTTTTACACCCATAAGAAATACGGCGTTAAAATACGAAGAATAAACTTAGATGGCGACGAATTTACATTAGCCAGCTGCAAATTTATTACGACTAGAGTCTATATTCTTAATTTATTTTGACAGAAAATTGTGTTTATACGTTTGAAGTAATCTTCACCAGTGCCAGGAACATAAAAACGATACTGATCTTTAGAAACGTTTCAATTCGGCTAATTTATCTGTTCAACACTATCAATAGACCAGATAAGCTGTATGATGTGTTTTGCAATGAATATCTTAAACTAGTCAATGGTCTGTCTTGTTTGACGCAATTATCTATACGAAAGATTAAACAGGAAAAATTGTCAATTTTCAAGTTCTGGCTCTTAGCCATGTGCATTGAATTAGTAAGCGGTTCTGCGAAAGAAATTAAGTAGCTATTGGAATTGACTTTATGCTTACCTTACTTGCGTTATATACAAAGATCTAGATATGCGTGATACGTTTTCCATTGATAGGCCTCTGCACAGATACTCAGATATTTTTTGGGATATTTAGAAGTTTTCGAGTTATTTAGGAAATATTGATTACTTAGAATTGGAATATAATAGTCATAGCTTTCCTTGGCTAAGTTGTGTGTTTTCCTTCTTTTATTCTTGAAACAATGCTCTGCTCTCTCCAGTCGATAGAATTTTTTTAAATATTTACTGCAGGCAGCTAATGAGTTACTTGCGCCAGAAATGAAAAAAAAAAAAAAAAATTGGGGGTTACCGTCTTCGTTTCAGAGATAAAGCGTGTGGAAAACCATATTGATTTCGAAAAATTGTCCCACATAATTGAGCACGATCTACAGGGGTTTATAGTTAATAATATCGAAGGTGAGTCAACGGAGGCAAACGATCTTAGGCATAGTTTTTAGAAGTGGATCTGTTGCATAAATAATTCCAAATGTTACTAACGTTTTCACAAAATTTAACCCTTTAAGAGGCATTTGAAACCGCCGCACAAATGCACGAAGAGCTAATAAGAACGGATTTCGATGGTGCTTTTTGCCAAAAATTCAAACTTCTAGCCGATAGATTTTTTTCATTTTTTCCCTAAACGTAGAAAATCAGAAGAGAAAATGATCCATCGAAAGAAAAATTGGGGTCACTGAACGTCCAAAATCGTTAAATCCAGGCAAAGCTCTAGCAGTGGCCATCTGCCCTGTCATTTGTCTATTTTATGACTCAGCGCGCGCGCTCATGCATGAAGTAGCATGTGAAGTTGCTTGCGCTTACGCAGAAACAATTAGCAGCAATTTTCCAAAGCGGCGGATGCTCGTAACATTTAAGAACCTGAATAGCTGTTCCTCAACTCTCACTACTGCAAGACACTTTTGAGAACTTTAATTTAGCCTAAGTGATTCAAAATCGATTTATTATTAAGATAAAAATAGATATTTAAGATATTCAGAGAATTTCTCAAGATATGTAGAAACTATATTTGTGATAAATTTAGAAATTTTTTTGAGAATTCCGGAAACATCTTTAAGCGATTTTACGTGATATATGTGAAAAGGCCTAGCCATTGACATCATGCCAAATCGGCTATTTCAGTCACTGTAATTTATTGGAAACAAAAACCTAATTAATGATTCCTGCCCCGATCATGTAGACATGCCAAAAAATTGCCCTCACGAGCGAGACATTTGCTCAAAGTTTCTTTATTTGATAGCTAAACAGAACAAATGAACGGGATTTGCTTATTATGTTGAAGAGAAACAACATATAATTAAAATTTGTAGCTCGGAGAATAAACACACGAACAAAACAGCTCGAAAGAGTCATCCAGTAGAAATGTGACAACAACATCGACTATCGAGTTTCGCAACTTCAGAGCCCGATTTACATGGATTTTTTTTAATATTCAGATAAATTTTAATATTTCTAGATGGAAGGATAGCTACATTTCTTAAATCCAACCGTACATCTTGAAAAAGTAACTTTAAATAGAACGAAATTTAAACTTACGCTCAAAATTTTGCTGTTTTTCTGCCATTTTCGGGTCGTTTTTCGGGGGGCCTGGGGACGAAAAGAAAAATCTGAAGCAAATGTCACCCAATTTTTTGCCATGCCATTATTTTTCCTGATTGTGAATCTAAAGTTTTGTAAATGTTGCTCAAGCAAGGCGACCAGTTTGTTAAAAGGGAGGTGCCCATGTCCCGTGGGAGGGTGGAAGGATCGGCATCGGGGTTACTGCAAAATTGTATCTTGTTTGTGGACCAGGTGATACTAATTTAGGTTCGTTGCTTATTCATTTTATCGTTGACATGACGAATTTTTCTTGAAGTATAGATATTAAAACCAACTTGTGTGGAAAATAATTAAGAAGTCCGTGATTAATTATTCCAACGGTGGGTCAATTCTAATCGTTTTCATCAGCCGATATCTCTGAGACATGTGTTAAATTAAAATTAGCTCATATTTGCGCTTGTTTGGCAAGGGAGATGAAGTCAGCGACTCTTGCATAGTCTAAGCCTGTTTACCGTCCACTTGAACTCTCGTCCAACACTCTTCCTTTCGCTATCGTCGGCATTATCATTTTGCCAGGACATAACACGCTTTTTTATTGTACGTTTGGTCTCTATGGTGACAAAATTGCAATAAGAAAATATGTCTTCTTGATATTCCGCTAAAACTGATGTTTGTGAGTTTGCAATGAAATCAAATAATACGCGGTTTAGAATGCTAAACTGACTGTCCAGCGAAAACGAAAGACTGATTTAAATCTATTTCTGGTGGTTGAAAGCACAGTGAGCCTGTTTTCTTGATTCAAGGGTTGTTGTCTCACTCTAGCTAGACAGTTCTCTTACTATAGACTCTAAACTAGCTTTTATTACTTTGTGTTGCTGGATTCTTTAGTTTGTTCCAGTAAAATCTCGCCAGTTCTAGTGTCTCCTTTACTTCACCAATCCCTATAGTCCTAAGTTTCCAATATCAAATTAAAACACGAAATATTCAAATTTTAGCGATCGCGAAGCACCTGTCATGGGTTCCATCTGTACACCTTGCATAATTCTTATCGTAATCGTCGTTTGATAATTAAGATAACATTAGTTTGTTGATGTTTCGCAGTTTTGCTCTGGAATCTCCGTTCTTCTCCCCCAAAACATGGCTCTAAAACTTTCGCTCTGGATGATGTGCTGGAGTAATCAGGGAATACCTTGCAACTCCTGGGAGGGAGACTGGGCTTAATTTTTACTGCTCTCTTAAATCCGCCCGGTTAAGGGAACTGGAGGAGCGTGGGCTCCTTCCCGACCAGGGCCTGGTAATCAAACCTAGCGACCAGTCATTGGATTTAATTCATGACTGACCTCATTGGATTTAATTCATGACTGATTATGACTTTCTCTGTTGTTTAGGAAACGATGACTAAGGTCAAGTTGCTGTTGCTCATTGTAAGCATCATTTCAATTTACGCTACGTTTAATTTGTCTAAAAATGATAATCTAAATTTACCTTAATTATTATAAAAATAATAAATAAGGATAAACTTACCGCGGAAAGAAAAGCCTTTATCGATTTTTATCAGAAGCTGCGTTTCTAAACTAAAGATGTCATTTAGTAACAATGAATTTCAACTTAGACCCCACCATAAAAAACGTCAATGCACTGGTATGTAAAAGGGGGTTGCAGCCTGTGTGGTAGCCTAGAGGTCAGGTTGGGGTAAGGGAACTGCAGTGAAAACAAGAAGGAGCGAACTGACCAAGGCTAACTCTTTCTTTTTCCATTACAAAAGTGATAGAATTCAACCAAAACAGAGTAAATAGAGCGGTTTTCAATCGTCCTTAAGAAACTAATATGGCTGCCGCTGTACATTTTACCACAATACCAAGAGTAGTCTTCTCGGTTAGTTCTGCACCCAACTCGCGCTCTGATTGGCTCTCTGAGCCCAAATTCTTATGCTAATGAGCCCTAATCCTGAAACCAAGATGGCGGCACTCAACCCTAATGGCGTCACGTCATCCCTGGACCCTAGTCCCCCTCTGACCCCTATGACGTCATTCCTAATTAACATATCCATCATGGCGCCCTAAGAAGGTAGTAACCCTAGTTACTAGTTTCGTATGTCAAATGAGTCTTATATTAGGATCATGACATGTCTGCTCACCCATGTGGGACAAGGTACTCAGTTACTTTAGTCACTGCGCATGCACAGTGCATCTTGGTAAACCATAAGGTCAAGGGATGTTTATATAGGAGTCATGAAATGTCCTCTGACGTTTGTGGTACGAGCTACTGTGTCACTTAAGTCACTACGCATGCGCAGTATAAAAAACATGAATTTTATAAATTTGTTGTCGGAAAGGGTGAAAAACACCACTTATTGGTTAAGTAATCGTGCGTTTGCATATGGTAAATGAGGGTTGTGGGAGTCAGTATAAAAAAATACTGTCCCGGTCAGGAATCGAACCATTAAGCATTTAACTTACTTTTTTAATTTGAAGTTATTTTGACTAGATAGCGCAGCGGTCAGCGTGTTGGGCTCTCTTCAAGCTGCTTTGAACGCTCGTTTAACTGCCCGTGATTCGGAAACGTTGACAATCGCAAATTTTTTGAAAGCGTAACAAGGTTCTCTAGCTTTCTTTGAAAACTTTCTCTGATTTTCGAAACCGGACTCTTTTAACCCCGATTGGTTTAGGTAGAATCTATCATGCTTTTATTCTCAGCTTTGCTGACGAGAGAGAATTAAATTCTTAGCTAACTGCTCGAGTTTTCCGCACCGTTAGTCACGGCACTGAACTCCACTCCCTAGATTTGCATACAAAATCGAACGGAGAAACCCCATGGGACAGCTCTATCATTGAAATGACAACAATAGAAGCTCGGAGCGCTAATTAATTGTCAACACGCCACAATAAATATTTTTGAACAACTTGTTTCTTTTATTACGTTTATGAGTGAATACAAAAAAATTAATACACAGAGATTTGAAATGCATACACGAAAATTACAACTGAACAAAAATGAGTAAAGTATCAGGAAATCAATCGTCTTTATCGTATCGAGAGTACTTGTAAGGCGAGGTTCTGTGTAAACGTCGAGATCGTCTAGAGGCTCTCTTCGGTTCATAGTCCAAGTAATTTACAAATTTGACGGACTGGGGGCGTTTACGCTTTGTAACTGGTGACAGCGATTCGACTGTGGGAGGGGGTGTTAAAATTGAAGGAGGGAGGGAGGGAGACGGGATAGAGGAAGAGGTTGCCGTGGTAGATAAGGCTTGTGGGGCTGTCACTTGGGTTGGTGCTTGAACTGGAGTCGCTGGTGTGATTTCTGGTAGTTCTTGAACGGGGTTTGGCGCTGTTGGTGCGTCGCCTGTTAGTACATTTGTAGAAATTTGGTTTGACTCTTGGGGTTGGGCGGGTATTGTTGCTTCAGGTATTAAAGATTTGAACTGGTGTTTATAGTTTAAAAACTTGTTTTGCAACTGCATGTACTGCTTCGCTTTTTGGTCCCCTGCAAGGTTTGTACGATACAGGAGATTATCCATATTATTCTGAATGCGTTGCATCTCCGAAATTGGCGGGGGCATTATCAGAGTTTGTTGTTTGAGGTACTGGAGCAGTTCTTGAGAAATTCTATTCTCTTCGAATCCTTTGTCGAATCTTTCTTCGCCGAGTAAAACATTTGTTCTCAATCTACATCTATCTGGAGTCGTTGGCTTAAGATCTACAAAAAGATATCCAAATGGTCTTCGCACCGTCTCTTCGTACTCTTTGATAAACCAAGCAGTTTCACTTGGATACATTTGTTTGGCTAGAGTCAAAATTTGTAGTTTATCCCGAGGATTCTTGAAAAGGACCAAGTAATGACTGTTTAAGCTGATGCTTCGGTTGCCTTTGCCTTGATGGAACAGATTTTGCACAATGTAAATAACGCTCAGATTTCGGTGATGAGATCCTTTTGTAAACAGGTTCACGATCCGATTATCTTTTCCGGCTTCAATCATTTGGTCGTCAATGACAATCAGGTTACGTATGTTGACATCTAAATAGGAATCATTTTCCAGAGATTCCGGGATCCCCTTGACAAATTCGATTGTCGGTATCATCATCGATAATTGTGTGTAGGCGTTTTGCCACTGTGAATAACACCAGATTATTCTCTCCGGTGGTTGATCGATCACGGTTTGAGCTTGTTGTAACAGTGATTGTACCCAGGCAGTTTTTCCCGAGCCGGTCATCCCTGCAACCATGCAAGTAAATGGATGAACCAACTGAAACCGGTGACACTTTTCTTGAGCCATCGGTATGACTGGAGAAAAATTGGAATTACTGTGTTTTCTGTTCATATGTCTTTGCAAATTATCTTTTCTAGAAAACTCCTTTTGACAACAGGACAGGACCAACTCATGTCAACTCACTCAAAGCTTAGTGTAAACTGACAAAATGTGTATGATGTTTTACATTTATATAGCCTTCAATCACCACAATTGTATTGTTTTCCATCCTCCTCCTCCTCAATTCCATTGTTTTCCCTCCTCCTCCTCCTCCTCCTCCTCCTCCTCAATTCTATTGTTTTCCCTCCTCCTCCTCCTCCTCTTCCTCCTCAATTCTATTGTTTTCCCTCCTCCACCTCCACATTTCTATTGTTTTCCCTCCTCCTCCTCCACATTTCTATTGTTTTCCCTCCTCCTCCTCCTCCTCCTCAATTCTATTGTTTTCCCTCCTCCTCCTCCTCCTCCTCCTCAATTCTATTGTTTTCCCTCCT
Organism: Platygyra sinensis; assembly: GCA_019787425.1. NCBI lineage: Eukaryota > Metazoa > Cnidaria > Anthozoa > Scleractinia > Merulinidae > Platygyra > Platygyra sinensis. The sequence goes on along the minus strand of JAHPZR010038273.1, from coordinate 70,489 downwards.
CCTCCTCCTCCTCCTCCTCCTCCTCCTCAATTCTATTGTTTTCCCTCCTCCTCCTCCTATTGTTCTATCACCATATCGAAAACTATATAAAGCGGGACACAGGAGAAACTGTCCCATTTGAACTTGGTAAAGTGTTGCTTACACTTCATTTCTGTCAGAGGAGACCCGCTAATTTTTAAACGCGATGAAGAAACTTTATACTCCAAATCACAAGTTGTACGAAGAATACTATTTAAACCAAGCTAAGCCCGATTTCAGCAGGGGTATGGCTTAGGTTCCATATTTAAAGGGCTGTTTCGCTGGGCGATGCCTCATTTACACCACGGCGCTAAAGTGCTTGGCAAAAAAGGCGTTACAAACAGGGGTCCAAGTGGCCCAAGATGTTCTGGAAGGAAATAATGTTAACACAGCGCTGGCGAAGCGTAGTAGAGAAGCTATTGGTGGACTAGTACCTCAGGCTGGGAGTGGTCGAAAATCTACAAAAAGGAAAGTGCAGTTTCGTGGTTTACCCCCGTTCAAGAAACGCAAAACAGTTGTGTTGGATCAGGACCAAGACGACTTTCAACTTTGGTCGTAAATTTAAGTGGGATTCCTGGAAAAAATTATAAAATACCGATGCCTGTCATCTTTAACTCATTTTACGACCATGTCTCGAGTAGTAAAGAACAACCTACCTTTCCTTCATCTCTTAACTTGTTGCCCAGAACATCAGCGTCAGTTTCTTCTAGAGACAGCCACTCCAGAACAGATACACGCATTAGTTCAGATTCTTTTTAATCTACTTCATGGAAACATACCGGTCTCTAAGGAAGTGAAGCACAACTTAAAAAAGCATGCAGATGCCCTTGTTAGTCTCGTTGAATCAAGTGTTCCTTACAAGAAAAAAAAGTATATTCTTGCTCAAGAAGGTGGAGGATTTATACAAGATTTGCTAATCTCGGTTCTAACTAGCATAGGGCCCTTAATGTTATAAAACGTCGCGATCTAGTCTGTAGTATAATCAGTCGGTTCTTGACGTTAACGAGTGCTGGTCAATATGAAGAGAAAAGTCGCCTGGAATGAAGAGGAAGAGAGTGATTATGAAGACAACAACGCAAGTGACAACGAGGAAAGCGATAACGAAGAACCTCGAATTAAAGATGTTTTAGAAGGTCTGTCCCAACGCGTTTCCCGACTAAAGGCCTCCGATCTATTACACAGCATGGCGGCTTCCAAAGATATCTTGTTTTGGACACCTCGCGGACAGTTACTCCGAAAACAGCGAATTATACCCGTGACGAACATTTCAGAGCTGGTCGAATATGTGTTACTCCCACATAACGACGATGTTGTTAAACCTCGAGCCCTCAAAACATTTATCGATGGGTTGGCAGAGTTAGGAATCGATAAGCGTTTGATACAAAATAGGAGAATTTTGGCAGAACTATTGAAAAAAGAACAAGCCTATCGCGATAAAGACAGTGAGGCTGGTGATGAAGAATTGGTCTCCGAAAGTAGTGATAATGAAGAAGGCACAGAGACAGCGTCTGAATAAAGTGAACATCGAGAATCAGAAAACCCAGATCTGGAACCTGAAGAAAATTCAGAGATTTTGCTTAAAGGAAAAGGTCTTTGCTGCTATTGTAATGGAGAGAACGTTTACGAAAGAGCAGTAGTCAAATGCCCTACATGTTTTTGGCATGATGGTTATAGGATTTGTCCGATATGTGTACATCAAATTCCTGTTGATCGTAAACACTTGGCAGATGGATTTATTTGGTGCGCTGACTGCCACGCGGTGAAACACATTAATTCAAACACTTTAAAAAGGACTCATTATCCTCCAAGCGAAGATGAAGACGATTGATTTCTTGTTTGTATTCACTCATAAACGTAATAAAAGAAACAAGTTGTTCAAAAATATTTGTTGTGGCGTGTTGACAATTAATTAGCGCTCCGAGCTTCTATTGTTGTCATTTCAATGATAGAGCTGTCTCATGGGGTTTCTCCGTTCGATTTTGTATGCAAATCTAGGGAGTGGAGTTCAGTGCCGTGACTAACGGTGCGGAAAACTCGAGCAGTTAGCTAAGAATTTAATTCTCTCTCGTCAGCAAAGCTGAGAATAAAAGCATGATAGATTCTACCTAAACCAATCGGGGTTAAAAGAGTCCGGTTTCGAAAATCAGAGAAAGTTTTCAAAGAAAGCTAGAGAACCTTGTTACGCTTTCAAAAAATTTGCGATTGTCAACGTTTCCGAATCACGGGCAGTTAAACGAGCGTTCAAAGCAGCTTGAAGAGAGCCCAACACGCTGACCGCTGCGCTATCTAGTCAAAATAACTTCAAATTAAAAAAGTAAGCTAAATGCCTAATGGTTCGATTCCTGACCGGGACAGTATTTTTTTATACTGACTCCCACAACCCTCATTTACCATATGCAAACGCACGATTACTTAACCAAAAAGTGGTGTTTTTCACCCTTTCCGACAACAAATTTATAAAATTCATGTTTTTTATACTGCGCATGCGTAGTGACTTAAGTGACACAGTAGCTCGTACCACAAACGTCAGAGGACATTTCATGACTCCTATATAAACATCCCTTGACCTTATGGTTTACCAAGATGCACTGTGCATGCGCAGTGACTAAAGTAACTGAGTACCTTGTCCCACATGGGTGAGCAGACATGTCATGATCCTAATATAAGACTCATTTGACATACGAAACTAGTAACTAGGGTTACCACCTTGTTAGGGCGCCATGATGGATATGTTAATTAGGAATGACGTCATAGGGGTCAGAGGGGGACTAGGGTCCAAGGATGACGTGACACCATTAGGGTTGAGGGCCGCCATCTTGGTTTCAGGATTAGGGCTCATTAGCATAAGAATTAGGGCTCAGAGAGCCAATCAGAGCGCGAGTTGGTAGCAGAACTAACCGATAAGACTACTACCAAGGGAGCTTAACACAGTTCATAAATTGCAAGGAAAGCCGCATTTTTTCGATATTTGTCCCTGTTCTAACGATCGCGAATTATAGCGTATGCTAGGTTTGAAGAGGTATCAGTCGCCATCCTTTTCCCTACGGAAGATTAGATGTCGTAAAAAGAAAACCAAACCAAGTATTTACGATACGGATTACCAGCCAATCTAAAACCATAGTAAAACCAAGTCTAATAAAAACCACATTAATTGCTTCACCACAATTGACTCAATTGAAAAACCGTTTTTCTTCAGAGAATTGCCATATCATTTACCATATAATATTTCTTTTATTATAGGTCATTGGCGCTAATTTTCTTGACATAGAATTTACCTATGGCGGTCAGCACCAAGGAGGTGAGATGACAATATCATCGATGAAATATTTTTAATTTTCGTATTACCGTAGAATTCCGAAAGTAACGGCTACCCGAAAGTAACGTTAATTTTTTGCCCTCCTATTTAATCCCGAAAATAACGGTTCCCCCGAAATTAACGGCATTTTAAAAAATTACCCCAAAAAGGTAACAAAACACTGTTGTGACTGTTGTATTTTTAATGTTTATTTCCAGCATTACTTTCCTTCGGCTTACAAAGCGATCTTAAGAAGTACCGTGACCGTATTTAACTACATATGCAACTGGAGCAAGAGAAATACAAATAACATCTCTTCTTTGGGAAGTAACTCAAGAAGTAAAACACCAAAAGTTTGTCATGAAAACGTGATTATGGTTCAATGTAGATTGGAAAACTAGAACTTGTAAAAATTCTCATTTAAATCTTGGAGCACATGCACATGCTTGACTGAAGAACGTTTAAAGAATCTTTTGTGCGTGATTAAATCTGGGAGTGAAACTTTTGAACGCTGCAACACTTTATTGAAATTAATTTGTCAGTGAAAAGTCAAAATGTACTGTACAGTTTTAGTAATCATTTACGGGTAGCGTAGTCTGTTTAGTTTACTGTTTGTTCATCTGGTTACGTTACATTGCAGGAATATGCCCAAAATGGAATGACTTTTAAATTTCATAATACGTGCCCTCTTCGTCTAAGACCATTGCGAGTTACAAACGTTTTTTACCTGTCCGAAAATAACGGCTACCCGAAAGTAACGGCCCCTTTTGCCGGCAAAATTCGAAAGTAACGGGGGCCGTTACTTTCGGAATTCTACGTTATTCGATTGTTAATCACTCTGGAATGTTCTTGTATAATAGATTTGGATCCAACTTGAGTACTTCCTTTCTTATCCACTTATGTTTATTAAGCTATCAATATTTACAACGACAAATGTAATAATACAGCGTCAAATTCTTGAAAGTCATAATGTTCAGGGTACATGCACAATTCTCCGTGTTTTAAAAGTACTTTCTGCAACAAATAAAATGACCACGTGATCTCCATAAGAGTCTAAAAATAAATAATGAAGATCGGACAAAAAATAAAAATGCAGATCAAATACGATTCATTTCAATGTCTATAATTTCCAACAAAGTACAAAGCTATTTAGTGACATCATTTTCACGAAATGTAGTCCTCCTCTGTTCCTGTGTTTAAAACTGAAGGATTTTCTACATGGGTGTTGGCTCGGATTAGCGCTTTGTCAAATAGGTGAGGTGCGGTTAGCATGAGAAGCAAATTCGTGTGACGAGTTGTGGTTAAATATAAGGGTGATAAGAAGTTATTCCATTAATTGTAAGGCGTGTTAAAATTCTTGAGTTCAACCAAACGAATGTTCTATTCGGTACTCATTATTTTTTTAAAAATAAAAACGACAGTATTTCTGGTAGAATTGAAGTATTAACATTACCACCAGAATTGGCTTTGTATTAACATTATAGTAGGCATTGGTTTTGGCTTTGCTTTTTACATTAGCTGATTGTTGTAAGTAATAGAATATTATTATTATCATGTCATTATTGTTATTGTTATTATTAATTTCAACGTGGTATTAGCATTAGCATTAACATTGATAATGGCATTGGTATTAGCAATAGTTGTGAGCAATGATATAACGTATTTCGTATTGGAGTATATAATTCTTGCACTTCCATTATTAGCATCTTGGCACTGGTATCAGAATGGCATTAAACGATGTTATAGTACTAGTATGATGTTATAGTGTTACTATTACTATCAGGACTGTTTTGGTAATTACTTTGGTTCTGGCATTAGCGTTAGCAATACGGTATAGCGTAAACATCAGTTTTCATTATTATTGTATCAATTTTATCAATGTAAAGAAAAAAAAAAACAGAATCGATGATCTTAATTGCAACTGGTACTGCTGCATTCATTGTTATTCCTTAAGAATTTGTCATTCCCCTTGTCTGGGCATGTATTACAACTTATCAGTTGTATCAACATTAACTTTAATATCGGCATTTAATCGGTGTGTGAGAATTAGAAACAGTTTAGAAATGTGTTTGTCTAGGAACTTGTTAGTCCTTACTTCAAAAACAATTATTTTAGATCGGGAGACATGTCTTAGTGCAACTTATGGGTTTTGCAATTTTTAGCATATTAACTGATTATATTACAATGTTAAAAATATCAATAACCGACAGTAGTTAACTAGCACTAGCGCTATGGATCTAGATTGATAGAACTGAGCTCTTTTGTTAATGCAATATTATAAAACATATACTGCTTAAAGTATCATCACTGGTATTGGAATCAGCATCAGTATTAGAGCTGTATTAGTATTGCATAATTATAAGCGTTAGCTTTAATATTACGTTGATATTAATATTAAATAAACAAGAGTTTCCAATTGGCGCGAACATATCCTCGGATATTTGTCGGCCGGCATTATCTGTTGCGAGAAGCAAACAGTTTTCCTGAGCTTCGCTCTCGGAAAATTGTTCGCTTCTCGGAACAGATAATTTCCGCGGACAAATGTACGAGTATTTTTTTCAATATTTGGGGAATATCATTTCGATGTTATTGCGGAATATCGCTCAGATATTTTCCAGTTTTAGTAAAGCATGTGCCACGTTTATACCAATCGTGTGTAAACGAAAATATGTGATGGATCATTAGTAGTATTATGATGCGTTTTGGCATTAGAAGTTTTTAGTATTAGTATAAGTAAAGGTATAAATTGTAGTGTTGGTTTTATATTATTATTATTATTATTATTATTATTATTATTATTATTATTATTACTGGCATTACTATGCAGATCAATAGAAAGTTAGCATAAGTATTTCTATCAGTATTAGTGCTAAGAAGAACCTCCATTTGGCGCGAAAATATGCTAGGATATTTGTCGCGGACGCTAGTTTCCCGAGAGCGTAGCTCGGGGAAAACTGTAATCTTCTAGAAACAGATAATATATGTCCAAGGACAAATATCCGAACATATTTTCTCCCCAAATGGAGGCTATTGTGTTTATTATTCTTCAAATTATTTTCAGAACACGCGTAGCTTTGTAAATTGGGGAATGTTATCGGATATTACACAGTTTTAGCTGGGAAATATTTGGTCAAGTGACGTGTGTACATCAATCGCGCGCGAGCGAAAATATTTGATGGCTTATTATTAAAATGCCTGGCTGCAGTGTTATTATCGGCTTTAGATTTTGTGTTTTATAGTGTTAGTATTATTATATTAGCATTAGCAATACTGAGCCTCGACAACTTTTGAGATGGCGGACAGCCACTTCTTTGCTTTCAAAGGACTCTTAGGTATGGTTAGGTTATAAAGTGGCATTTCCTTCAGCAAAAAGTAGCATCATTACAATCGGTGAGAAGATGGTACTGTTATTTACTGCGGTATTTGGTATTAACATCTGTCATATTCGTACTTCAATGATATATTGCGATCTTGTTCTTTTAAGCGGTTTCGAAAAACCGCGTTATTTGAATTAGCAGTGGCGTAAGTGTTAGCGATAGTCTTCTTGGTACTAGCTTTGGGACTGGCGTTCAAATTTGCATTAGAAATTATAAGCTTTAGGAATGTTATTTGGATTACCATTAATACCAGTATTAGTACCAGCATTAGCATCAGCATGAAGCTGTAGCCTAACCACTTTTTACTATCAGCATTAGGAGTGAGCTTTTAGAATCAGCACTGGTGTCGGCCTGAGCATCACCTTCAACATTGCATAAGTATTAGTATTAGCAGAAGTATCAGAGGTAAAATCAGCAGTGGCGTGAGCCTTAGCCTTTTCCTTAACATTACACCAGTATTCGTATTAGCACTATCTTAACAATGCATTACTATTAGCATTAGAAGTGAGCGTTAGAATTAGCAGTAGCTTTAGCCTTAGCATTAGCGTTAGCAATAGCGTTGGCATTTGAATTAGCTTTAGGATTGGCGTTAACATTAGTATTGCTAATCGGCATCGTGAAATTAGCCTCTGCGTTTATATAAGCATTGGCATTACCACCAACATTAGCATTAGCTTTAGAGTTGACATCAGTTAAGGCATTCAGTGGAATCGGCATTGACAGTAACGTTGCATTGCGTTGACAAAAGCATAGACCCTTTGCATAAATGGCGGCTTAATTTGAATAACAATACTTGGTACATCCTTAGCCTCACATTCATGTTTTAAGACAAAGGAGATTTCACATGAATGTGAGGCTAAGGATGTACCAAGTATTGTTATTCAAATTTAGGCGCCATTTATGCAAAGGGTCTATTGGTTTTTGCATTGGCATTGGCATTAGCATCAGCTCTGGCATTGGCATTTAGCAATAGCATTGGTATTAGCATTAGCATCAGTAGTGGAATAAGCATTAGCATTACTATAAGCATAAGCAATACCATTGGTATTAGCATTATTGGTATTAGTATTATCACTAGCATTTGCATTAGCATTAGAATTAGCATTAGCAATGGCATTAGCGATATAAAATAGCATTAGCAGTGGCATTGACAATAACATTAGCAATGGCATTAGCTATAGCATTAGCAATGCAATAGCATTAGCATAAGCATTAGCAGTGGCATTAACAATAGCATTAGCAATAGCATTAGCAATGGAACTAGCAATAGAATTAGAATTAGCATTAACAATAGCATTAGCAGTGGCATTAGCAATAGCATTAGCATTAGCATTAGCAATAGCATCAGCAATGGCATTAGCATTAGCAGTGACAAAAGCAATAGCATTAGCAATGGCATAAGCAATAGCATTAGCATTAGCAGTGGCATTAGCATTAACATTAGCAATGCATTAGCAATAGTATTAGCATTAATATTATCACTGACATTGGCATTGGCATTCAGTAGAATCGGCATTGATAGCAACATTAAAATCGGCATAAGCATAAGCATTGGGACGATCTGCATAAGTACTAACATTGACATTATTGAGCATTAGGATTAGTATTAATATAAGCATTAGCATTGGAATGAGCATTAAAACTAGCATTAGCGTTTACATTAGCATTAACATTAAGCATTAACGCCAGCATTAGTTTCAGTATTGACATAAGAATTAGCATTGGAAACATTAGCGTCCACATTAGCATTAACATTAAGCATTAATGCCAGCATTAGTTTCAGTATTGACATAAGAATTAGCATTGGAAACATTAGCGTCCACATTAGCATTAACATTAAGCATTAACGCCAGCATTAGCCTCTGTATTAACATAAGCATTAGCATTAAAACTTGCATTAACATTAGCAATTAGCGTCCACATTAGATTAACATTAATTTTAATTTTGGCATTGGGAAGAGTAATGCGGCATCGGCCTTAGCAACAGCATTGACATCAGCAATAGAATTAGCATCATTAGTAATATCTTTAGCGTTAGCGTTGTCAGAAACAGAAGTAAGAGTATCACCAATAGCATTATTAACGCCTCTTTAGCATTTCAATAGCAATATCTTTACGTTTAAATTACTGTACGTTAGCAATTTATCAACCTCAGCTTTAGCCTCGGCAAATTTATAAAAGTTCGCAGTAGCATTAGTATTAGCTCTAGAGTTAGCATTATTATTGGTTTTAGCGTTAGCAATATTGGTGTAAATATCATTTAAATCGTGCGCAAATGTTAGTATATCATCAGTTGTTAACGTTAAACATAATCAGGATTACCACCGGTTAGTGCAAATGAAAGGGCTACGAGCAGCTAAATTTGATAAACAATTGATCAGTTTCTTAAGTCAGATCTAAATTAGCATTAAACATTAGGATTAGCGTCACATAATAGCGTATCACATAATTATTGACGGCAACACAACTCGCAAGGCCTTAAGTTCGTCTACAAGCCTGGATGGGTAACAATATTGCTCGCCATAGGCCATTGCAAGAACTGACTTGGTGTACATGTATATCTTGCCACTCCCTTATGAAGGAATGCTATTTTATCGCAAGCTCCCCCTGAATTTTTACAGTAAGTGTTTGGTGGTAGCTAAACCATTCTTGTTTATGTTAATTGCGAAAGGCACTATAAATGAGTCCTTGCCCTAGAACACAACAACATGTTTCCTTCCTGAAAAAGCATGTGCTGATCTTCTACGTTATGTTAAATGTACATTTAGTGCCGCTGGTTACAGCCTTAGTCTTAGTATTAGTAAAAATATTAGTTTAATATGAGTATTATATTATATGATTGAGTATTTTCAATGGAATCATAAATAACAATATTTTTTTTTGTTCGAGATTATTTTCATCAGTCTGACTTATGCTAGGATTTGTGGGTGGCTTAATGACTTAGTATCGGTCAGGAAACAAGAAATCTGTATTAGTACATTTTTTCATTTTTTTTTCTCATCATTGAGTTTTCTAAATGAAGTGTGTTATTAAGCCTAGTGTCAGGTTTCCTTATGAATACTCCTCAGCATTGCTATCACAATGAATAGTACGTGATTTAGCCCTGATGGCAGTGGTACTGCGTACGGAAAAAAAGATGTTAGCCTTGTACTGTCGTACAATGATGTTTGTCAACTATGATGAAATGCGTCACTGTTTTATGTTTTAGCAGCTAAAGTGAGGTAAACGTTAATTGCAATTAACCAGCCTTTGAGAAAATGAATTCCGAAAATCAGATAAGATGGCAGTATATTAATAATAGATACCATGTAGTGAAATCTGTGATGCTGCTAATCATGAATGATTCTAGTGTTAGGATGTGCTTTGGATTTCATTTTAATTTCTTGTTAAACAATTGCCAGGCGAGTTTTAGTCGATTTCCTACTTGGGCTCAGTTTAAAGAATAGATGGCAATGATTGGCTTGCTACTTACTGGGTTATTACTGGGTTATTATTCATAAATAAGTATGTTGTAATAGATAAAGGTGCAATAATGGATGTCTGAAAAGAAGTAAGCATGTGATAAGTGTTTGATGAAGGAGGTCTAGTAAGCGCGTGATTAACCAGTTATAAGTGATGCGACAAGTTTATTAATTTTGATGTAAAGAATGAATTTTACAGCATGTCATTGTTACTGATTGAGTTCTAATGTTTTTCGTGTGTGATCAGTAGCTTGTCAAATTAATATTAGTTTGTTAATGATGGTGCTTATTAGTAGTACTTTAAATGTGATAATTTAACTGTAGTTAATGATTACCGACGGTTGTGTTCATAATAAAAACCCAAATATGCAGATTAGAATCTTCAAATCTATAAGAGATCTTTTTTTTTCAAGTCTGATATCGATTTTACCAAGCTGTGCTTAGTTAATTACTATAGGTGTGGCATCAAGCCATACGCCACTTGTCGGTGAGGTGATGAAACCTTGTGGGTGCTGAAAACATGGGACTTGACTTATGAACTCTTTCGCTCCAGGATCAACCTTGAAATGAGATGATCAGGTGCCTAATTCCCAAGAACCGCCAGCTTGAATTGGCTGTAGAGACGAAAAGAGAATTCAAACGTGATAACTTCTGGGAAATAAGGCTTTCGTCCAGTGTGTTCCTTTATAGAGTTGTGCCAGAGACAATGGCCTGGTTCCCAACAACCATGTTGGTAGCCATTGTCACTTTTAGGAGTTCTTTAAGGTGGCTGAAAACAGTTTACAGCACTTTCCAAGACGTAGATTTTGGTGGGTCATTAGTCTCACTCTTTATCAATGGATACTACAATCATGGTGTCAAAAAACTGCCCAATCACTGGTGAACACGTTGGCATTATTTTCGTTACACTATATGTTACCATAGCAACACTATGACCTGCTAAAACACCCTTAATTTCAGCTTCAAGCGCTTATATCTCGAAAACGGCACGGTGAAGTTTTTTCTTGTTATAGAATTTTAATAAGAAGGATAAGATGCAACTTTTGGCAAAGTTTAAAAAATTCTGTACATGGAGTTCAGAGCCACCTTAAATTTTCGAAACTTTAAGGTGACTCTGAACTCCATGTACAGAATTTTTTTAAACTGTTTTGAGCCACCTTAAATGGTTTGGACCTGCCATTCTTTTAACGTTGCTCACTCACGTTTAGCGCCTCAAGACCGTTAGTCTGCTGTAATCGAATTATGAAACAAATACCGGCAGGACCTTTCATACTTAGCTATAAAAGATTGATGCCTGAAGTAGTTGTTTGAGATTTGTCGTCCTATGCATAGAATTTGTCTTCCTATATAATTTGTCTAACGTTATTAAAAGAGAATACTATACCAGTTATCAGTGATTACGAAACCTGTCCTGCACAATGCCAGCCTTCCTTTTTTCCTCTGATGGTGCTTAGAAAAGAATTACGTTTCTTAAATTTAAGCCCAAGTTCAAATGGAGCGACATATTGACAAAAACATGTGCTCATCAGAATTGAGTATTTCTTATTTTGTAGCAGACATTTTCTCCTTCTATAGACCTTAAATTAATTGTAAATGTTATTATGGGATGCTGAGGGGGCAAGCCAAAGGAAGCGTGTCTGTGTTACTCTATTTAATCTCGTTTTATTTGACCGTCTCAAATATTTCTGCGAAAGTAAGCCTGACAGAGATAAAAAATGGCAAAAGGCGATCGTTTGGCCGTATTTGGATGCAACAATGATCGTAGATTTCCCGAAAAGTATGTGATTAAAGACCATACAGGTTTCTTCGGAGAAAAACCCTACATACGATTTTGGTCCTGCAAGGATCCAAACCCGAAGTTTAAGGATTGGACCAGAAGGTTTCACAGGAAGAATTTCAAGGTGAACGAATGCATTAAAGTGTGCTCAAATCATTTTGAAAACCCTACTTCGGAGAAAATCATTTTGAATCAAAATTCATGGATTTTCTATCATTGTGTCTCAATGTCAGTCATTGTCGTATCGGGGAAATGTTGACTTCCCGCCGACCAGTTTGCCAGATCCTCTGGAAAAGGAAGCGAGATTCCATTGATTAAGAGCTTTTCCTTTCTTCTCGCTGTAATTTGAGCTTGTTCTTGCTCTTTGGTGCTACACAGTTGCAAATGTAGCCGGGAAGCGTAGTGGATAAACCTCAGTTTGAAATTAAGTGGCGGTTGCGAGTATCACCGGTGATAACAATACCACGATCTTTCGAATATTTTCGCAATTTCTCAACCTTCCACACAGTAAGCTCCTCTTTGTTAAACTCTTTCGTGTTCTCGTCCGGTTGATCAACCATAATATTTAAAGAGGAATAAAAATTTACAGCATATGCAGCGCTGTGAACTGAAGTGACATATCCCGTCACGAAAACATTTCGCGTGTTTGTCCCCTGGGAATCCCATAATATGCTTTAAATTAATTTATCCAAAATGACCGCCGTGTCGGTAAAAAGGTCTGTTGGGAGATATTGGGCGTCAACTCTTTGAATAATGATTCTTTCTTAATTACGCCGATAGCATCTAGTTCAATACATTGTTATAATTCAATAAAACTTAAGAATTTGTTGAAATATGTCTCAAAATATAATAACGAAACAAGGTTCAGGCTACGAAATAAAACGCTCACCTCTTAAGCAAGCCATTTACGGAAACTGTACATGTTAAAAACGGTTAACTTTCTCGCTGTTTATACACCTACCTGTTGATAACACTGTTGTTAAACTTAACACGGTCAGGGGCTTTTGAGATTTCACCTGCAGTTGGCTTCACGCCCAGTTGACTGCTAACAAATTGTCATGGCCTTTTGAATTCTCGCCGACGTTTTCATCTATTGTAATCCTTCTCGTTGTTTAACAACAAGCAGATGAACACAAAGATTTCTCACTTTCAGACGTCCAGTCTGGTTCACTACACATTGGGACTGTCTGTGCTGCCCATTTTGCCCTGGGGTGATACTTTATGCTGCATGAATACGGTTACCTTCTTTTCTTTAAAGGCGTAAGCTCTAAACAAATGTGTCAGATCGTACAGATCTTAGCGCCCAAGTTGTCCTAACTTCAAATAGCTGTACGCGTCGAGCTCTCATTTGCGTTTTCTTCTTGTAAGATAACTTTTCATAGTTCTGGCGTCTAAACTGTCTTTAGATGGATGGCATCTCGCGCACGTAGCCCATTCTCCGTTGCTTGTTCGTCTTGATGGCTAACATCTTGAGATGACATTCTGTTGATGCAAAAAAAAAACCCAAAATTTAAAAGAAAATATCTCGAGACGGATTTGTTGTGATATATCTAAATGTCAAAGGTACCAAAAATATCGTTTTTACTAACCTGGTTCTAGGGTGATACCGGCTTGACTACTTGGTGACAGTTAAAGCGACTAATGTCATTTGGTTTCACGCAACAGATATCAATAGCTCAGGAGGGATGAAATCATTTTCGATGCTCATTGAAGGCAAACTTTTCATTGGCTAGAAGTTAGAGTTGTTGATGTAATAAACAATTCATGTGTGATGATGCGGATGACTGCTTAAACTCCAATCAAGACAAATACAGCAGGTTACCACGATTTATTTACCTCAATATTCGAAGTACCTGCTTTAGCTAAGTGCTTGTGTCAAGAAGATGCCCTGAATAGATATGAGATCTGCCAAGCGTTTGACGTCCTATTATAGAGCAAAGGAAAGCGGGCAGTTATTGTCATTCAATCTTTCCTTATCGGAATCTTGTTAACTCACAAGTCTAGTAAGAGCTAGGCTATCTTTTTTTTTAACCGCTGGTAGAGTACGCGGACGGGTCGAGCATGTAACACATACACAAACAAACAACTTAGACGAAATAATTAACTATCTATCTAGCAAAGAATTAATAACAAAATTTCCTTTGCCAGGTACTAACAACTTAGTTGATTCAACTCACTAGAATCTCTACGGTCACATTTTTTTAAGAAAATCTGATTTAAAATTGCATAATCCGAGATTTATCTCAGCTGCAGCGACCGGTGAAAATGTTCAAGAGCCGTGACGTATCGCGCCCACTTTATTTTAAACTTATTTGGAAATCTGCGCTCATCCAGAGAAATGCAAACATTTGTCTTGGTAAGACCATTATATTTCTGGAGATGACGAAAAAACGCGTGAATCATGGAATTTCCCAACATATTTGAAAATACAGCTCTGGCTTGAGTACTGGAAAAAGAGCATCGAATCGGCCCGGGCAACGTAACGTATGATGTCAAGGGCCTTTTAACTTGACCTCGATGGAAAAATAGATTCACCTAACTGTTTTGATATCTTTCTTTAATGGCAGTCTGGAGAATTTAGTGGTATATCGAAAAACGCTGTCTAATTAGTCGCGGCTTACTTTATTCTTGTCACCTGTTTATTTGGCATTAAACGTAGTCTAAAGGCTCGTTTACACAAGCGATTTTTGTCGCGGCAACTCGATGCAATTTTTGTCTCGCTAAAGTTGCAACTTCAAAATCGCACGTGTAAACCACGTGTGATTTTCAGTGCGATTTGTCGCCGCGATATCGCAGGGGTTTCGAACATGTTTGAAACTTGATGCAATTTTGCTGCGACAAAAATTGCATCGAGTTGCCACGACAAAAATCGCCTGTGTAAACGGGCCTTAAGAAAAGCAAGTATATGCTAAATTTCGACGTTTGCGCGTTTGCCAAAAACTGATATAGTTACATTGAACTTGGCATTATTATACTCCTCTGTAACGGTCCAGTTAAAAAAAACAAAAACGGAATCGACAACCTACCAATATACGAACTACGTCCCAGATCATTATGGATCAGTTTTGTTTGCGAGGAGAAATTACACATTCATGAATCTGGAGGATTAACCTGCCAAAACTGTACTTTTACGTTTTCCTATTTATTTTCTTAATCATTCGTTTCGTTAAGTTACATGACGACTGAATGACAGTTACCCATCAAAAAAAGACCACTGCTGCTCAGTGCCTATCATTTTCATGGTGCGTGTGATAAGTCGAGCGTGGAGCTCAAGAAGTCTGTGATAGTCACAATACGTAGATAATCAGTAGTTTGCACGAGTACTAATTTGATTGTTATCTTGTCTACTTCTAAAAAACGGACATTTTTCGCCATCTCTTGGAAGAAAATGGTATTATACATGACCAAACAAAATATTTGCACCTTTAATGTGAGCAGAGATTTTCCAATAACTTGAAGTTGAAGTGGGCGATCTGACACGGCTCTTAAACATATTACATGTTGCGTAAAAGTTTTTGGATCGAAAATATGACACCCACCTCTTTACTAGACGGTGAGTCAATCCAGATTGCTGAGTTATTTTGCCTCGATCCCGGAGAAATTTCATCTCCCTCGTTCTTGTGAAATGCAAAAAATACTCCCTGTTGAGTTTTATTTCTCTCCGGGGTAAAGTTTTCAAACTGTTGCCCTGGTACCCGCGCGGACAATTTCAGAAACACTAACAACAAAGTTGTTTATGTTTTGTATACAAGTTTCACTCTCGTGGAAGGCTTGCCTAATCTTCTTGGAATGAACTCAACTGCTTAAAGAATGTCATCTTTCAGACGGTTTATAATTAAGATCAGATGGAGTGGAGAAGGGTATTAGACGATGATTATGGTTCACTGAGAGCCTTTCTAGGTCTTCGTCTACTTAATGTATTAACTTTGCCGGTTTTGACGGTAGGATTTGTCTGCCCTGATAAACGTTTTGATAACACTTCAGACTACACCGTACCATGCATATAACAGAGCATACTATGACTACTGATGAGATAATAGTACTAAAAAAATACTATATAACCTAACAACCACTGGGTTGTTATCAATTTTGTAAATTTTCCTAAATCTTTTGCTTTTGTTTTTCTTGTTGCACCACTCCCGTTCTGGTCTCTACCATGAAAGAAATAAAAAACGCAGCGGCAAAAAATCGAGTGCAACTGCCTTTCGTTTCCTCTTTGTACTCGTTCTGATGATGCACTAGATTGAACAACGAAAGGAAAGTAGTAGCGTGATTTACGTCGGAGATTAGTCAGATTTGGCACTGATGAATGGCTTATACACTACGTTGCCTTGCAAGCTTAACTGGTCATAAATATATGTTATTTGCCGGTCAGTATAGTGAAAAACGGCTACTGAAGTCTTCAGTTAAAATGCTGCCTGAGGCTGCCGTCCGAGGGCAGCATTTTGCATTTTCCAGTCTTTTCCTTTAAAGTGAGTCTCGAGAATTTCGTAGTGTATCGGGGCAGTATCGTCTGGTTGATATTATTGTATGTTTGGTCGACAATGTATCTGTATTGAATTCTTGATTGTGACCATTCTGAAGAAACGAAGAGCAAATGAGAAATGGATGCACTCTTAGTCTAGCCTTAATGTTTTTAGAAAATATGAGCATAGAGCTCGAGTAGTGATCTCATTTCTAGAATCTTAGGTTTATACTTAAGTAGTGACGACTGAACAAAATGTTTCATACCCAGAGCGCACTTGTTGGACTATATATAAACTGAATCCAGATCTTAAAAAAAAATTATAACGTAGACTTAGCGTCAGTTTCACTGGGTTGAAATTCTGCCGATGCAAGCCTCATTTTTATCATTTTGTTATATTTGTACAACATTCAACTTCGTAGTAACGATATTCTGTAACTTACTTTCGTGTTAACGTTTTACAGCTAGACTCTTACACTATGGCTTTATTAAGATCATTTCCTACATGCCTTGCTTTTATATTTGGATAATCCTAACTCACACATTATCAAGTCAATTCATCAGTATTCTTTATTTTTGATATGATGATATATCAGCATATTGCAATTCGTGTACCAAACTTACCTGCACTGCGTTAAAAAAAATTAAATTTCATTTCGTTGGATTTTTTTGTTCCGTAGGAGGCTCACCAGGAGAAACTGGGCACCAAGGTGGCGGGAACCAGGGTGGCGGGCACCAAGGTGGTGGGCAGCAAGGTGGCGGGCAGCAAGGTGGTGGACAGCAAGGTGGCGGGCAGCGAGGTGGTGGACATCAAGGTGGTGGGCATCAAGGCGGTGGTCAGCAAGGTGGTGGTCAGCAAGGTGGTGGTCAACAAGGTGGCGGGCAGCAAGGTGGTGGACAGCAAGGTGGCGGGCAGCAAGGTGGCGGGCAGCAAGGCGATGGACAACAAGGTGGTGTGCATCAAGGTGGTGGCCATCAAGGTGGTGGTCAGCAAGGTGGCGGGCACCAAGGCAGTGGGCAGCAAGGTGGTGGGCACCAAGGTAGTGGGCATCAAGGTGGTGGGCACCAAGGCGGTGGGCATCAAGGTGGCGGGCAGCAAGGTGGCGGGCACCAAGGCGGTGGGCAGCAAGGTGGTGGGCAGCAAGGTGGTGGGCATCAAGGTGGTGGGCATCAAGGTGGTGGGCACCAAGGCGGTGGGCATCAAGGTGGCGTGCAGCAAGGTGGCGGGCACCACGGCGGTGAGCAACAAGGTGGTGGGCACCAAGGCGGTGGGCATCAAGGTGGTGGGCATCAAGGTGGTGGGCACCAAGGCGGTGGGCATCAAGGTGGTTGGCATCCAGGTGGTTGGCATCCAGGTGGTGGGCACCAAGGTGGTTGGCATCAAGGTGGTGGGCATCAAGGCGGTGGGCATCAAGGTGGTTGGCATCAAGGTGGTGGGCATCAAGGCGGTGGGCATCAAGGTGGTTGGCAGCAAGGTGGTGGACACCAAGGGCATCAAGGTAGCCTTGCAGCAGGCTTATCGGGAATGACCCTGGATAGGGAGTCCGGTGAGTTCTTGAAACGACACGTTTGATGTTTTCGACAGTCTTAAAAAAAATAGAAGACCACTTGCAGGCCCGTAACCAGGATTTTATGCGGGAGGGGTGCTAACGAGGCCAAAGTGGACCAAACTACCGAAATGGATTTTTTATTGTCTGACCCGTTTATTTAGGAAAGTAACAATTCATGAGAAATTGCAACGCCGTTGCAATTTACAAAGTACACGGTAGGAACTGAATATTACATGTGTCGAATACAACTGTTAAGTTATAAAGGACTAATTTTAAGATGTAAAATGAGACATCAAAATACTGCGGAACTAATTCCTCAGAATAGTCCCGAGCTTCAGCCTCCGTTGGTGTTTGGTGGCAAACAGATTTACCACCTCATCCAAAACAGTTGACTTGATAATGTATGGCCATTAGTGCGAGGGACGACAACCTTTCCTGCCCCATGCATGCCTGTTATATGTATGCAGCCGCCTTAAAGAACTCGCACTTCTTTCACATCCATAGCTCGTTGCAGGGGTTTTGGCGCATATCTTGAAGAGCGCATATATATATTTGGAAAGAGAAAGTCATCGCACTCCTTAGGAGCTTTAGCTGACTGACTTTTGTACCGGTTATGCTAGCATTTTTTCGAGCAATTTAGTGAGGCAAAAGCATTGAGCATTATTTGAGCATTCTAGTGGCATTTTCCCGGAGAATTGATATTTTTTTCCTCAGGATATAGAAAAAGAAGACTTAACCTCTTCACTTAAGTATCACTGAAAGAGGACAAAGGATTAACAGAATAACAGTGAATCAGCTTAGCGTATGGTGTATTGAAACGTTTACATATGTTATCGTCAACTTGTTATACTAACTTATACGTTTTTGCTAAGCACTCTGAACTGTTAATTGTGTTGAAACGTTGATATTAAGAAAATTTAAAAACCCCAAGGTATGAGCATTAACCGAGCATTTTAGTGACTTTTCTGGCGGAAAACTGAGCATTATAGTGGAAAAATGGAGCATTAAGGTGGAGCATTTTAGTGAGAAAATAAAAGCATAATGTACAAAAGCCTACTGCTGTACTTCGGTTTAGATCGCTCCCTTGTCATTGGCTCGCTCGTCTAAAGTCCCGTGCAAAGCGTGCACACGTTCATTTATTTCATTATTCATTTAGATAAGCTCGGACCTCCGCGCGCTCATTGAAATGTTCTGAATGGCTCGGGCTACTAGAGCGCAGCTGGTTTTAGTTTACCAGTGAATACATTACTGCTTTTTCCATTCTTTTATTTTGTTAAGTTTAAAACTTCAGTTTTTTTTGTAAAACCGACTGCACTCCTTAACCTGGATAATGAGTATCACAATGCGGACCTCTGGGGCCTGTGGGGAGGTGCGAACGCACCCCGTGCACCCCCCCTGGTTACAGGCCTGACTTGGAAAATATTTCCTTCACTGTTATTTCATGAAGATATTTTTTTAGAAACTAAGCTTCAGACGAATGACATTCTGTCTGATCGTTCTGATATTTAATTAAAAAAGAGCTAACGCTTCCAGGATCTGGAAGGTGACACCGATAACAAAATTTATTTATGAAACAGAGTCAAAGAATTCGCGCTCTGCTCAGACGATTATTTTCTCGCCAGAGTTGACGATGCAAAAATTAAAAGGACTGTCAGTCTTAGTTTTTTCTACTTTCGTTTATCTTCCTTTCATTGCTTTCCTTTCCCTATTTTTTTCTCTTTTGCATGGCTTGGAGGTTGTCTTTAGGAGTTGTGAAATCAAAGTGCATATGGCTGACACTGTTCTCATAAATCTAGTCATATATGTAAAGACTGCTTCAGTTTTCAATAGAAATATTGATAGCTTGGTATGGGGTTTTACACTCTCCAAAATGCAAAAACAAAATTGTTCTTTTCGCGTTTTCCTTGAAGTAGACGAGAAAATGAAGTAATACTTACTCACACGTGAACTAACATCTTGCCACCAAAACAATGTATCGAATATTTACTAAACCATTGTTATCATTGTCATTGTCATTATCATCATTATCATTATCATTGTCATTGTCATTGTCATTGTCATTGTCATTGTCATCGTCATCGTCATTGTCATTGCCATTGTCACTGTCACTGTCATTGTCATTGTCATTATCATTATCATTATCATTATCATTATCATTATTATTGCTTTTTTAATATAATTCTTAACGACCTGCGTATGTATTCTCAAAATCTGTTGTGCCCACAAAGGGTCTTGCCTGAAAAAACAGCGCTGATAATGTTACAAAACCAATACTGACCTAACAGCTTGTTACTCGTATTCCAATCCACGTACTAGTAGTTCCCAGGTGTCTGCTGGAAGAGGTCTCCTCCTTTCTAACTGAAAACGGAGCTCCCGAATCAAGCAACGTTACTTCGCATATTCCACGCTGCCGACTGGACCACAGTTTCGATTGTCATCAACAGTGGCCAGCACTGGGTTTGTCATGGCGGGCAGACAGTCAAGGCCGCATGATGGCGAACACGCTGACCAAAGGCAAACCGAATTGCCCATTGAAAAAAGGTAGGGTTTCTGGATGAATAGGTAACATCTTAATTTAAAAGTCGTTTTTTAAAGAATGATGGCCTTTGAAAAAATTAAGAGCAGCTTTTGACGGATGTTGAATTAGATTGTAAGTCTAGTGGGTTTTTTTTTTGCAATCAAGTTTTAAAATTTTGATACCACTAGGTTTATTCTCGTAATTATTTTTTTATCAGACAATACCGACGATTTAAATTAGGTTTTAGTAAAACGTGATTCTTTAGATATTCGCGACACAATTTTAATAACTATGCTATAATTTATAGTTCTAGTTTCTTTGAACAAAGTTTCAAACAGATCTGTTTTGGCCGATATTCCTTACTGTGGCATAAGTGACATGAAACACACTTATGTCTTTGGCTTTAGTTTCTAGGAAAGCTCTTGTATGCGTCCATGGGGAAAAGATAATCCATTGTAAGCGAGGAACCACTCTTTCTTTTTTGGACATCAAGTTGAGTCGCAGCGCAGCTCCTGGGCACTTGTGTCATCATCGTGGAAGAAACGAAGAAAACAGCACATTACCCAGTGATCATCGCTGCAATGCAACCAAAGTGATTGGAAAAATCCGCAAACGTTGCCAAGGGAGACGGGAGTGCTGGATCAACCTCAATGAGCGATACCTCGGGACCGCATGCGTTATGGAAGTGAAATTCCTTTGGGTTAATTTCACGTGTGATCAGAGTAAGTCGTTTTTGAGGTGTACTTTGATTTACAGAATTTTTTTACTAGAGGGTGTTGCAATCACTAATAACTTTGAATTTTAAGTTAATCAAATATTCTTTCAGCTATGAGAAAGGCTTGCAGATAATGTAATTAAGGGAAAAATTTAGTGGGACTCCGATGTTTAGTGCTCAGTGAGCTTATAGGGTAATAGTGCTATACTTTTCTGTGCCTCAGAATGCATATGCTGGTTTTCCCTTGTGCACTGTTCTGTAAAATTTTCACACTTCATTGAACTAGTGTATTAGAAACATCGAAATAACATGACATGTAAACAACACAGGAGATAACAACGTGACTGAAGAATCAGAAATAGAAGATGCAATGTACAGTCGATGGGATGACATGGATGATATCTGCACTGACGACGACACTGAAGACACTAACGACGACGTAGACTTCGATGATGATGACGATATCATCCGCAGCAGTGGTGACAGTGGCATTGACCCTGATAGAGATGATTATGACGATAGTCTTGGTGATTACAATGATGATGACGACGACGATGACAACTACTTTCTAGATGACAATCATGATGTTGGAGACACTTTTGAGGACGGTGTCGTTCACTTCCGGTCCATGAATATCCTGGGCTCCAGCAACTTGTTGATTGGAATGGGCCGTGGAGAGGAGCGTGAACGACAATATTGCCTGCGCCTAAACTGGCTAAAAGAACCTGACTTGTACAAGGAATATGATTTTAACCCACCTTCAGGTAAGGCTTACAAACTCTCAAGGGAACGTTATAGGCCCTGGACAAACGTCAAACTTCATATGAGACGAGCTAAGCTCAGCGGATTAATTCCATGAAAAGTTCGACGTTTGACTCAACTGAGTTTGTACGACTGAAAATAAGATCGACCAACATGTTCTAACTGTCTGTTTCAGACGGATAAGCTCCACGTTAGAACCAACGGCCGTGATTTACGAGTTTGCATCGAATCAAATTGCAAAGTTTGTTATATGAAGTTCGAAGTTTGACCTGGGCCTTAGATTCCAATTGGGTAAAGTAGTGTTCATTTTCGTAGCAAGAGTCTCGAATTCCAAGTATGAACACTATCTGGATATATTTAGCTAGCTTTGGTTTTACGAAATCGTAACGTTAGAGGTTTTCTTAGTCTATACTGATTCTCTTCTTATTTTGCAGTTTGTCCAAAGAATGAACCATTGCAGTCGAAATGCAGCCCGAACCTTTGCAAACTTGTCAAGTGTGGCGATCACAAAAACGTCACCTGTAGAGTCAATCCATGTGGGTACTGCAGACCTGAGTGTTATGACGCCAATGGAAACCGAGTACAAAGTCCACGTGGTTAGTATTATCCATCATGATATTTCTTACCTTGTGATTTGTACCTGGTGTTTGTATGAACACAATCCTCATTACAGCTTACCTGTTTGAACATATGCTCCATTTTCCCCAGTTGCTTTTTCTATTACAAGGCAAACCGTCTTGCTTATTCCCTCGACCATTTCAAAAAAGACTCTTTCATAGCAACTTTGACATTGGCATTAACGACCTTAGTTTTGAGAATGATGCTTGATGCCTCAAAACGTCGATTGAGATTAGTTTTAATCTTTCTTGTCAAATGCTTTAACAAGCAATTCATTACCCAATGATCTTACTGGCAGTTATTTTGTGCATTTTTAGATTTATACTGTGCAATATGGTGAGGCAATTAACTGCTTATGCACCTCTCTTGTTGTAAGCGATATATAGAGTAACAACTCGAAGCTGTGTCGAGTATGTTTGCTTCCTTATGTACCATCCGCATATAACTGACGAACGTACCGCAATGCGTGACAATTGCCCACAGGTGGAGGGGGGAGGGCATAGGTGTGGAAGTTTTAACTAGCGGTGGTCATGCACAGGTACGAGGTATTTCTGCTTTAATTTGCAGCCTTAACAAAGTGTGAGAAAGAACGCCTGGAAATCAAATACCGCTACTCTGATGAAATAAGAGTTGTTCCGAGATGCAATGAAGACGGTAGCTTTGCTGAGATTCAATGTCTTCAAAAGGTGAACAAATGCTGGTGTGTTGATGAACATGGAAGGGAAAGAAATGGTACTAGGCAAACGGGAAAACCAAGAAATTGCAAAGCCTCGGGTCCAGGTACGAGTTGTTTCGACACTGTTGCTGATCAGCCGAGGTTTTTGAATAACTTTTATAAGGAGTGCTGTTATACTAGGCTGATAAATCCGTAGCATGCATTTTTCTTTTTGATTTCCTATCGTGTTTTGCTTCGTTTATAGTAAGTGGCCAAATACACGATGAATGCTTGTAAACTGACCAATCTGATGATTATGTTAGAATTAAAGGAAAACTGTTTTATCGTTACAGTTCTGTCTTCATGTCAGTCATCCATACTAAACATCAAGAACCTTAAGAAGCACTTAAGGAAGATGGCGGCAAACTTCAACGAGACAGCAAAGACCTTGAAATCCAAAGCTGAAAACATGACCCAGAGGATACAACAACAACCCAATCAACAGCGAAACCGAAGCGGGCGTCACCACCAGCGATACATCAGACATCAAATGAACAGGGAAAGAATGTGCCGCTTGGTAGCAAAAAAGACAATGAAGTCGGTGAAGTACATCGCCGAGCCTAAATGCGGTGCGGACGGGAATTACGAAACCATCCAGTGTGAATCGTTAGGGAAGTGGTGTTGGTGCGTCAATGAAAACGGAAAGAGAGTAGGATCGATGAAACTGCTAAAAGAGCTGAACTGTTCCAGCACTGATGAAGGTAGGAATCATTTTTTAGTTCTCCTTTTGCCTTCTCTGAAATACGTTTCTTTTAATTAAGGTTAGCAGATGTCATTTATTTTTATTGTTCCTGGCCCGCCTCGATTAGCTCTTGCTACCTGCGGTGCCAGGTCTGTCTACTGCAATATGTGTAAAATGTAATAATAGAGTTGTCTTGTCTTGTCTTGTTATTTTTTAAGAAACATATTTTAGGAAAGAATTGCTCCATCTCAGTGGGGATTGAGGTCGCGTCCTTGCTTCAAGGGTTTTACGCCGAGGTGACCAGTAACAAAGCTAAGAGGCAAAACAAAATCAACCCACAATTTACACTAGGTTTAGAATTGAAGCCCACGTTGGTGGGAAGGGAGCGCTCTTACAACTGCATCAACCCTGCTTCCCAGACTCCCAAACTGTGTTTACACAATAATACTACGTGTATTTATTTCTTCAGGAAGAGGAAAACTTTGCCCTTCTGCGTCTAGCTTTGGATCAGGCGCGGGACAAAATATACAAAGCTCATGCAGAAACGACAGTGACTGCTCTGACTCTCAATTATGTTGCAAGACTAGCCAAAGAGAGCGAGGCTGTGTGGATCCGCCTCCAAAGATGCCAGAAAGTAGGTTAAAGCTTGATGGATAAGAATGAATTAGAGGGAAAAATTATTTGGTATCTGAATGTATCTGCTGATGCACAAAGACGAAATTAACGCAATTAACGTGGATTATTGGCTGGAAACACCTTACAGGATCTCAGTTGGGAGAATTTTGTTGAGCCTGGCAGGGCTAGCTGGACAAAATAACATAAAATATTTCCTAGATGATGGTACCATGGTAAATGTAAATCTTATTTATAGTGGACATGCAATTAGCTTAGCACTAAGCATTAGCTAGTTTACAGGCATGCCACTGAAACAAAGGAAACTAATATTTCAAATAAACGTAACATAGTTAAAAATCCCAACTGGTAGGAGGCAGACCAGTTGGCTATTTACAAAGTGTGACCGAGGATTTGAACTCGGGACTACCGAGAAACAAATCCCGCGAGTGACAGGGTGGAGGCCTTAAACCCGGGACCTCCGGATTACAACACCTGCGCCCTAAACCACTCGGCCACGCTGTGTGCCGGTGTTTTCTCGCTTTCGCTTTTCGTATTTATCACAGTTACCAGGTATATTAGTCGTTTTGTTTTGCGTTATAAAAACTCGTCAGTGTATAATAAATTCTGAGACCTTATGTGTCACTTGGCACTAAGTATACACTCTGTACAGGCAGGCTACAGGTATAAGTAACGTTTTCTTCGTTTTAGTCAAACCGGGAAGGTGTCCTGACATACCCAATTCCATGAACTACTCCTGCCCGTCCAAATGCAGGACCGATGCAGACTGCCGAGGGGACATGAAGTGCTGTGGAATGGGATGCGGTAAGAGATGCATTCCCGCCAATAAGCCCGGTAAGAAGGAAGTCTTTTGTGCTTAACACGTAATAGCTCAGTTCAAGAACAGTGTGTGTCAAGAAGATGTACAAAATTGTGTGAATGAAAGAAATTTTTGTAACTGAATTACAACAAACTTCTCTTCAATATCATTGTATGGAATGCATGTACTGCTTAGGTAGTGAGATGGAACAATAGCTTACGGGAGTTCAGTCTCGTTATTCTCAGTTATTTTGTCACGTACAAAATTACCTGAAAAAAGTGGTTTATTAAGATAGAAAGAGATAAGAAACCATAAAGAAACAAGGATTACAAACGACAAACTTTCGAAAAATTTAAGCCACACTTCCCAAGATGGGCATACTATGACGTAGGTCGTTTAATTTATGCATGGGACTGCACAGGATAAATCATATGAAATTTGTTTATTTTTGTAGTATATAAACAATAGCCTCCAATTGACGCGAAAATATTCTAGGATATTTGTCCGCGGATATTATCTGTTTCCAAGAAGCGAACAGTTTTCGAGAGCATAGCTCGAGGGAAACGGTGAGCTACGAGGAACAGATAATATCCAAGGACAAATATCCTAGCATATTTTCGCCCCAAATGGAGGCTATCGTGTTTCTTATCCTTCACATCCTTTTCGCAAAATTTAGGGAATATTCGCGGATATTCCCCAGTTTTAGCTGGGGAATATTCGGTCACGTGAAGTGTTTGGACCAATCGCGCGAGAGCGAAAAAGTTTGATGGATAATAATTGTAATTATAATGCTGCAAGAATGCCCATCTTATTTTGGCATTAACATTTTTTTTTCATTTCTAATGACAGTGTGCTCCAAAGGCAAGCCATTCAAACTTTGCATATACGACAAATGCCTCTCATCTCCCGGCTGTCCCAGCCATCCATCAGCCTGTTGTCGTATGAACTATTGTGGAGGATGCACTGCTGAATATTTCGATGAAAATGGTCGCAAAATTGACTGTGATAAAGGTAAGTACCTGTAAATGTCTATTCTTTGGGCTCGTCACACAAGTTCCTCCCTCGCATTGAATTTCGTCGCCCTTTGTTTCTCTCGTCCCGATCACGGCTGCGGACTTTACCCCATGATCACGTGAAAATTACTTTACAACCAATCAGCGCCCTCGGCGATTATGTCCAGATAATCGTTGAAAGGTCACGCTAGTGTCCACTGAACTTCTCTGGGTCCAAAGTCTGCAGCCGTAATCGGGACTCAAGTAAACAAAGGGAAAGAAATGTTCCCTTGGCTTCAGCAGACGTTCGTGGGGTAGGAAAATTGCGTGACGAGCCCAAAGAATGTCTGCGTAGGTTTCTGTCAGTTTCCTAACGAAGCTATTCATTCACGATTCTACGATCATCTCTTGCTTTAGAGGAACCTCAAAGGTTTTCTTCGAAAAAATGACAAATTGTTGTACTTTTTGTAGCAACCCAATGTCAAAAGCAGAGACATGCGGCAACAGAAAATTATAAAAGAAAGTTTCTTCAAGTCTATGGTGCAATGCCAAATGGCGTTCCAGGATCTCATCAACAAAGGAATACAACTATGCAAGCTGGAAGGCATCGAGGTAACCAGGGAAGAAGGCAAGAAGACGACCACGGTAGGCGACATTGGAGTGGTAATGGAGGGGTTCATGGCGGAATGCTAGGTGGAGATGACAGAGGAGAACACGACAATCAACAAAGAGGAAATCGAGGGAGTCAAGGTGGGACACAAAGTGGAGTTCACAGTGCAATACAACATAGCAGTCAAAATAGTTCAGATGGAAGGCAACGTGGTGGAGGAGATAAGAGTGGCCAAGGCCAGGGCTCTGGAGGAGATCACAGTCGTAGTAGAGAGGAAGACGGTGGTACAAACAGTGGAGAGCAAAATGAACCAGCTGGTGGACGTGGTCGTCAAAATCAAGACCAAAGAAGGTATTTAAAGGGGCATTATCATGAAAATAGCCTTAAGGGCCGATTTACACG
Source organism: Platygyra sinensis (assembly GCA_019787425.1). Lineage (NCBI taxonomy): Eukaryota > Metazoa > Cnidaria > Anthozoa > Scleractinia > Merulinidae > Platygyra > Platygyra sinensis. The sequence goes on along the minus strand of JAHPZR010038273.1, from coordinate 43,100 downwards.
GTACGACTTTGACGCATGCAAGCTTCCGACAGGCCTACGATATGACTTGGGACCATTTACAAGCGTACGACATTTTCACTTACAAAATTAAATATGCAAACGTTTGCACCGAGATTTACCGAGGGAAAACGTTCTAACAAACGTAAACAAATATTTTAGCTCTCCTGCGCTTCGAAAACTTTCTAACGAGATGATTTTCGCTTTAATCCGTTCCGTACTTTTTGAGAAACGACTTCATGTGAACCCGGTCAACAACAACTTCGTCGGCCATTTTGACGCAAGAAAACTTCTCCTTCGTCCCCTACTCAGTAGAAATTTGTCACAAAATACGTATGTTGTATAGATTTCGGCTACGATTGTCGCAGCGTTTTAAAGCATGTTTTAAAATCCTACGAAAATTTTTAGGGCGTACACAACAGTCGTAACCGAGTTGCAGGTTTGATTTGCACGAAACAATGCATGTCGTAGGCCTGCCGTAAATTTGTCGCAGTGACAAAGTCGTACTGTGTAAATCGGCGTTAAGAGGTCAAAACTTAACATATATTTTCATAGACGCAAACCTAAATCGTCGATCTAGCCTTGTTTAAAATATTTATTAAGTCAACTCAAGCTATAAAAGAGGTATTGCAATGTGTTACTCCAGCACAAGGTTGTGATGTCAGGCGGACCTTTTCAAAAACTGAAAATTTCAAATTTCTTTCTCTTTTAGCGATTAATTAATCTTATGTAGGAGCGAGGATGGTGTGTATTATGAGAGAACCAGGAAGATTGATATAGATGAACCCGTAAATGTACGCAAACTATTTGATTCAGTTTTTAGACGAATATCATCGTCTCTTGATTACTGGCGAATGACGAAAAGTGAGCAATAGTCAATCAGGTCGATACTAAGAAAGAAACTCCATATCATTGAAAATGTTTCAGTCACTGATTCCGATAAAAACGTTTATCTTTGCAGGCAGCCAGATCTTGGAATATTCATTCCAGAGTGTAATCTGAAAGATGGAGCTTTCCTAGCGGAGCAGTGTAACTTTACCGCTGGTGAATGCTGGTGTGTGGATGAAAAGGGGCACGAAAAGCCCAACACGCGTGCGCGCGTGCAGCCAGGAACAAGAGACTGCAAGGCTGCATTAACAAAAAGCAGTGAGCAAAGCAAAGGTGTGTTTTGGCAACATTCATTATAATAGCATGGTCCCAGTCGGTTGTTTTGCTCATCCGTCTTCGGCTGACGAGGATAATCTAGCCATCCTGGGGTTACGGCAGGGGCCTGTGGGTGCGCAGATAACTAGTTACGCCAATCCGCGCTTGGAAAGTTCTATGGCATTGTGGTGGCAGTTGGGTTGGGTAAGACCCCACCACTACGGTGGAGCCAGTTTTACAAAAATCAGACAATTTGGAAATTCTATATAACAATGTACATGTTAGGGACTGGTCAAAAAGTGCAGGGGGGCGGGGGGAGGGGGGTGGGCCGGAGCATTTCAAAATGTGGTGGTTAGAAAACACATCACCCACCCCTTCCATTTGGCACAAAACTGAGTGACCACCCCTAAATGAAGGCTGAAAATCACATGACCCAACCCCTATAAGACATGACATTTTTGGTTGCATAATCCGAAAAAAATCACATTTTGTGGATGAAATTGTGGTATTGTACGTAACTGTACGTTTTAGATTTATTTCTTGACAATAATAAAAAATCATTCAAAAATAAAATTGTTTTCCATAACACTTGCAACTTTAAGTCATTACTGTAAACTCTAAGAAAACTTGACGTTCCAATTTTCACACTAGGCCTCAAGGCACGTATCTAGCAGTGATCCATCTAGAAAACGGCTGTACTGAGCACTTACTTTCGTTGACATGTTGCCATTCCATAGTCACTACAATGAAATAGGAAACAAAAACGTCAAGTGTTTCTGGCTCGCGTGCACCCCTTTCAGTGTATAGGTACAACAATATATCCGGGAGCAAGTAAACTTTTGGGTCTTCCTCTTTCCCAGAAGCATTCTGGATCACAACCGAATGGGATTCAGGGAAATAAACTGGTCACATAACAAAGTAGTAAGGTAGAAACACGAAGTTGGGAGAAGAAGGAAAAATGGCCATTTCTAACCTTCTGCTTTGGATTGTTTCAATTGCTTCAAGTTTGTTGAGCAAACCGTGTCCATTTAAAATGTTTTGTAACTTCTTCCAGTGAATGCGCATGGTACGTTTTTAACGTTCATCATTTTATTGAACTGATTTATTGAAGGTGTACGGCATGGACCAAAAACCAAAGGCAATCGGAAAACAAAGAGGCAAGTTATACCTAGAGTCAGTTTCTGTTTTGATGACGTTAGTAGTCCTTAAAGTGTCCATATCGTCAAAATTTTTGTTTTCCCATCGGATCTTATATTTCACGCAATAAACTTTGGCTAAAAAGTTTTTCGATTTGGATAAAAAGTCATTTTTTATGAAGTTTTAAAAACTTGAAAATCCTATTTTATTGCGGTCTACCCGTGCCGCTGATCACATCATCGACATGCTCAGAGTTGTGACGTAGATTCAGGAACGTGTGACTTCAGGCTTGACTATCTCGCTTGTTTTAATTTACCTCTGTAAATTTAGTTTCGTAGTCCATGCAAAATGTTTTCCAGCATTTCGTATGAACTACCAAGTTTAATTTTCAGAGGTAAAACAAGCGAGGTAAGTCAAGCCTAAAGTCACGTGATCCTTAATCTACGTCACAACTCATTCCAAACCAAGAGAAGACTGGTGCGAATGAAGGACCAAAATGGCGGCAAATTTGAACGTTTTTAAAACTTCTAAAAAAGATTACATTTTATCCAAATCGATTTTTTTTTTCGCAGAAGTTCATTGTGTGATATATAGAATCAGACAAGAAAATAAAAATTTTGATGACATAGGCACTTTAAAACTATCAATTAAGCGACTGAGCGATGGATTCACTTATTATATCGTAAGCTGTCTTTTCTCTTTCCCTTTTGCAGAGTTGGGAAAATAAGCATTAGACTGGAAGGGAATTTTGACGAAGTCCTTAAGAACAAGGATAAATTTATCAAGTAAGGTACCATGCGTTACAAAATTAATCAAGGAAAACTTATCTGGGCAGTACAAAAAGATTTCTTATAGGAGAGCATGGAAAACCATTTTAACCCGCAGAGTAGGCTTTTTTTCCTGGATAAGCACTGAATAATGTTCATCGCATTTTTGGCGGCAATTTTAAAGTTGGAAAATATAAAGACCAAAGAACGAGGTGGGGAGAAAGCGAAAGGTAAATAAATAGCGCCATCCTACCCTTAACCAATGCTCGTCCTTCAGCCTCACTCCTTCTCTCTAGGACCCTATGTATTCATAATACATGATTGCGCTCGTTCGATCAAAAACTCGCTCGCTAAAATACGCCCGTATTGGAGGTTATGAAAGCTAGGGACAACTGCACTATGTATGGGCCATGCTGAAACCCAAATGAGAGAAAAATCTTGCTTGTCCCACTGTTCTGCTAAACCTGTACTCAACGTCCAATAGCAGCATTTTAGTTGAAACTACAGAGAATTTCTTATTGCGGTTTTTTCTCTAGCAACTTTAAAGAGGCAGTGGTCCGCGGCACTAAGGTCAAGAAGGAGCAAATTCAGAATGTTGGAGTAAGTGAATCTTCGGTTCCTTTTTGTGTATCGATAGTACTAAACTTTTGATCTCTGCCATTTTTTATTTTCATTTCTATGGTTCGTCTTCTTGGAATTGATATACCTCTTTTCAATTTTTTCCCGAGTCAGTAGTTATTATTGACTAGAGATAAATTGTAACTAAGGCCCGGTTCAAACGTCGAACTTTTCATGCACCGAGCCTAATACCTATTTGGGCCTACCCGAATAATTAAGTTCGGCAGTATGATTCATACGTCGAACTTCTCATGTACCGAACTCTGCCAAGCTTAACTTATGCATTAGATTCGGTACATGAGAAGATCGACGTATGAACCGAAGCTGATCTTTTGCTGTTCTATCCGACAAGCCCAGTCGGATAGAACGGTACAGTCGACCCGAATACAAATCTGCCGATCCTAATTGATTCATACGTCGAACTTTTTGCGCACTTAATAGCAACATTAGGTTCGGTACATGAAAAGTTCGACGTATGAACCAGGCCTAATTGATTCATACGTCGAACTTCTCATGCACTTAATAGCAACATTAGGTTCGGAACATGAACAGTTCGACGTTTAAACTGGGCCTTACACGAAGAAAAACGAACCAGCACATACAGAGATCAAAAATTATCTTAAACAGATTAACTTCCTTTGTCTGCAAAATTCTTTCAAAAGAGTTCTGCCATTTTTAAGATTAAGTGACATTAGAAATTTAGCACTTTAGTATTTCATTTTAGTATTTGCAGAGCTGTTTTCACCTTTTTCTTGCACGCTATACTTACTATTCTTGCAATAACAAATTGCTCAGTACAACGCATTAAGGTAGTACCATACCAAAAATATGGCGATGTTAATGAAAAATTCCATTTCTCAAAAATACAAGTTTATTGCATTGTTTTGCAAACGGGCAGGAACTGTTGGCGTCAGTTATATAAAATGAAACCTCCAAAGGAGTGTGGCTGGTTGCCGTAGCAACTATTTTCAGCAATACCTTCAAGATTTATTTTTTCTTCATGAGTGCGATCGCACGCAGTTGATCTTTCTTCGCCATATCTAAACAAACTTTTCGGTTCATTTTGAGGTATCTATCACCCTCTTGCAGATCTCAAGGGGAAGCATCAAGGTGCAATTCGAGATTGTAGAAGAGGAAGACTCGGCTCCACTTGAAGAAATCGTGGAAAACCTCGAGACAGTGGTTTGTCTATGTGCACTTGTTTATGTGTGTCCAATACTATGGAAGTTGGTTGTGAGAATTTAGTAGTAGATCAAGACGATGTTTGCATGATCTATTGGCTTTACGATGAGTTGGTCAGGTCATGCAATTTTAAGCAATATCACAGCGTATGAATTAGTCATAGAAGGTTTTGAAATATCATAGTAACGGCATTTACGGGAGAAGCACAGAAAAGTCCAAACCGGAAAAACGATGGAAAAGTTTAGGAAAGTTAAAACTATTGCAACTGTGCCAAAAGGAAAAAAAAAAAAAAACGCCGGGCGAGATTTTTCAATGTCTATGGTGTATGAAACAATAGTTTTTGTTTTATAGACATGGTTTTAACCATAACAGAGGACTGCTTTGCCAGTTCAAAGTTTAGAGGTCATAACCGATTAAAAAAAAAATAAAAAGACCCCGGCGAAAGTACCTTGACTAGCCCCTGTGCAGTTTCTTGAAATGGTAGGCAAAAATCATGAGCTGATTACTTCGGTTAAGTTTGGGCTTTGGGGCTATGGCTAGAAGAAAAAAATCCACTTTTCCAAATGCTTTGCCACAGATGATTTTTATATTTTAGGCGGTAAGAATATTGCCACAGATGTAAGTAATTATGCTTATGCAATTCACTTATGTACCAGGTGAAATCCAAGGCCTTTGTGGTCAAGATGGATGACAAAGAGTATCGTTCTGACGGCACATTTCACGCTGGGGTACACAATCACCGTTCCGATGACACTGCCGATGCTGTTCATAAACGGCAGCTTTCATCAGTTGAGGCGATTGCCATTGGTTCTTGCGCGGCCGCTTGTTTATTGGGAACAGCGGTGTTCGTCTGGAAGTTTTATGTAAGTGAAAATAATCTCATTGATTGTCGGTGACATGCGTAGACTATGTGAGTCGTTCGCCTGATATCTACAAAATCCTTAACTTTTTTATGCTTCTCTACGTCCCGAGGAAAATTAAAACTTCAGTGCATGAAACTATTAAAAACAATTGTGCCTGTACCAAATTACACTCACACACCCCTCAAAAGCCAAATGATCCACACCTTTCATTAGCATTCAAGAGAGGATGATGAAAAAGCCGGAGAGTTCATCACCAATAAAGACATCACTCCTAACCTTATCACTCTTAAGTGATTGTAAGATTACACCCGGTTTTAAGAAACCACATGAGGGTCTGGAAATAGCCAGTCATATGTCAAGGCGTCTGCTCACATGGAACTCAGACGGCTTTACGCACACTGTCATCCTTCATTAAAACATCCACCTAACGCACGTGGTAGCATTATCCGCGACTAAGTGGGTGCCATGTATAAAAATTAACTTGAGTCAGGCAGCCTTGGGAATGACGCCTTCATAGGGGATTCAGACTCTGTTACTCTTCATCCACCATTGTAGCACCTTTAGAGTGTGCTTGTTTTGACGCCTTGTATAGAATTATTTTATTTACCACTTTTTTACCCCTTAATGCAAAGCCTATGTTTTTGCGTATTCCATGATCTAGTGCCGTGGGAGAAAGAAATTAGAGCCTGAAGGCTGGAAGGACATGGTCGAAAAGAAACCTCCAGAGATACAGTTCTACACACCAGATGTTGTGCCGGCAGTGACCACCAACATGACCTCTTCTTGTAAGGTGCCTCAGTTTTCTAGGGGCAATGCTGTTGAAGCCATGCCGGAACCAAGCATTTAAACCCAATTTGGGGCCTCATTGATGTAATAATGATCACTTGAAGCTTGTAGTCATTGATCGTGTTCTACAAATCATAGAAAGTAGATGCGCTGTCTAAGGAACTTGTTATAGGGTTTTTGTTTTTACTGGCAGAAACGTCCCTGCAGTGGGCATTCAAAAGTTTAGGCCATGGCCACTTTGGGGACCATGACGAGCCAGAGTTATTGGATTCCAGTATTATATTCCGGAAAAGGCAGCTGTGTACACTTAGTTAACAGACGCTTTCACGATGCGAGCACTGTTTTATCTTGTCTTTATACTTGTAACTAGATCTATCTACTGTTGACATCAATAAAGATGCTATGGTAGCAGAGTGAGGTTTTGATCTTTGAAGTTTCGCGCTATGGGCCCTGCTCACTTCAAGAGAAATCTTCTTCAGTAATGTGACTGACATGATGTTACCTTTATAGACGTCTATCATTACTTTTCTTGCAGTGCGTTTCATTTATATGCCGAGTGAGTTTGTAATGGTGCCCTTGCCCTCCCTGCCCATTCAGTGCATGGTAGTAAGAAAGATCAGTCCCCAGTCTGTACCCTATTCAGTAATGGATGACGCTAAAAAAGTGCCCCTGATTGTCATGCTGATTCACTGAATAGTCGCCAGATGTATCATGTCAATCTTCAACACTAGTAACTCATTGCGGTAGCCTATTGTAATACCTCACCATGTTAAGTTCCCTATGGCTATCACTATCAGTCCATTTAATTCACTTTTATAGAGTGGTGTCTTAGAAGTTCATCTTAGCCTTTCATATCACAAAATTGAGACTGTTCAGGGAACCACTCAAAGTATATATTTTTATTACGAACTAATTTAAAATCTCTTTTAAGCGCTTGCAGGGGCTTATATTTTAGCACATTGAAGGGAAGGGGTTTAAGGGATTAATAGACGTACGGTAAGTGGCGAGACGATGATTGCCCATGTTCACCATTAACGTTTTGAACAACTTTGATCAAACAAGGTATCTTGGTCAATATGGATATCGGACACACTCGGTCTTATTTTAATTCTTGGTTTTAACGTGAAGCCAGAAAACAGTAAAATGAAAGATTTTGAGTTTTCACCTTCATCAGGTAAAAGTCATTTTTAAACATATATATGCTGGCGTGTCTTCATCTCGGAAGACTGCTTTGTTTTGAAAATAGAACACTGAGTTTTTTCACATTGCGTGACATCGGCATTGTTTCTGAGTAACATGTTGCGTACACGAAAATATCGATTCGCCTTATATATTTTTCGAGTTCTGAGTAGCTAAAATGTTGAGAGAAGTGAATAAGTGAATATTTTGAAGTTAAACAGAGAGAAGAAACGTTTTAAGAGAGCCGAGGTACTCCAGATGTTTCCACTGGTTTCCGGCCGCCATGTTGGAGTTCCCCATAGGGGCTCCAACATGGCGTCTCCATACCGAAATACTATAATTTTCACTGATACCCTTTGCCGAACAACTCGAGTTCGGAATATGACAACCCCGAATCTTTGGCGCGTTGTTTATGTATTACACTTCTTTGATATTTTAATTTCTTGACTCAATTTATCACAGGTAGCCCAAGCTCTCTGGTTACCGTCAACATGACATTGCGTAATGGCGTTATTATAAGAGTTTGTATGGGAAATACATCGTTCCTACGGAATAGTTCAAAATAAGGGAAAAAATAATAAAATCGGCTTACCTTTTCTTGTTGTGTGTATAACTTCTGTTTCCATGGCGTTTGGAGGCGTTTTAGAGCGATTCTAGCGAGATTTAGCTTCTCTGTATTCCTCTCTATAATAGAGAGGAATACAGAGAAGCTAAATCTCGCTAGAATAGAGAATAATCTCTATAATAGAGAGGAATACAGAGAAGCTAAATCTCGCTAGAATCGCTCTAAAACGCCTCCAAACGCCATGGAAACAGAAGTTATACACACAACAAGAAAAGGTAAGCCGATTTTATTATTTTTTCCCTTATTTTGAACTATTCCGTAGGAACGATGGTATTTCCCATACAAACTCTTATAATAACGCCATTACGCAATGTCACGTTGACGGTAACCAGAGAGCTTGGGCTACCTGTGAATTTATTGAATGGTAAGAAATTTTATTTTTCCCTAGCGCGAAACTTGTGTGAAACTTGAGTGATAATAGCGACGCGCACAGATGACGTCACGAAAATTTACCCCCTGGTGTGACTCAGACAAACAAACCATTCCATGGGCTACTTCTGTGAGAGCGACGTATGGAACAACAGCGCTCGTGAACTCTTCAGCGCGATACTCTGCGATTAATTTCACAATTCGATGGCCTCTCTACCTCAAAATGTTGGAGAAAACTCACGACATGTACCGTGGAATAATAAAAATACGGAGCTTGAAGGAGGGCGGCAAAATATGATGGGCTTCTCATGTATGAAGGCTTTTTACGAACACTCTCCTTACCTTCATGGCAGAGAAAAATATTACTATTGTGCCCGACATTCAGGTGTATCACCCACAAGAAAATCGGCAAGCCAGCTAGAGAAATATCTGATACAGAAATAACCGTAGATCCGATCGGATTCGTTGCATTGCCGTGATGAAACTGTCCCGCTCCATCTTCGCAAATAAAAAAACAGTTTTAGTCCGCGCTATTTAGTACACGTATCGTGCCAAACATAGGTTTGATGTCTGCTCACGGTCACAGATTTGTTTATGTGGTTGGATAAATGGCTCTATTAAAATCATGGTCCTCCAAATTGCCACACAGTACACCAAATTCTGCTCTGAATTTGGAATTGTCTCAGAGATAATAATTATGTACATGTCCTCCGGTTCTGTCGTATTCGTTTGAGCGGACGGCTCGGGTGGTTGAGTTTGGGAATTTCTGGCAAAAGTCAACAGATAAGTCTTCTCTTCAAGAGGATGTTACTAAAACGGAGAATGGGGAATGGGGAATGGGGAATGGGGAATGGGGAATGGGGAATGGGGAATGGGGAATGGGGATGGGGAATGGGGAATGGGGAATGGGGAATGGGGAATGGGGAATGGGGAATGGGGAATGGGGAATGGGGAATGGGGAATGGGGAATGGGGAATGGGGAATGGGGAATGGGGAATGGGGAATGGGATGGGAATGGGGAATGGGGAATGGGGAATGGGAAATTGAAATGAGAAATTGAAAATGAGAAATTGATATTTTTTACATTAACTTTTTATAACGTGGAAGAAATTTTTTCAGCTGCAAATATCAATACCCACATTTTATTTTTCAAACGTTGTGTGCAAAAATATGAGGATTTATCTTTTTTCGGCTCGTGAGTGGGCGGAATTCAACAAATCCCTCAATCTGACATGTTCCTGGAGTGGGTGGAATTTTCTCATACGGACCGCTGCAGAGGGCGGAATATAAATCCATCAGTTGATCTATTTTCGTGAATGAATCAGCGGTTATCGTCATTCTTTCGCCCTTATAATTTTTTACACTTCCATAGACGATTAATCAACGCAAGCTTATCTCTATTCACCTTAAGATGGCAAGGAAAGCTACTGTGAGTAAATTCCATTGAATATTTTCATTTGAAGTCGTGAGAGTTTGTTTGGATGTTTCTTGCTCGGCGCTGTAATAGCGCGTAATCCTGTGTGTTTCCCATCCTGTGTGTTTTCCCATTCCCCATTCCCCATTCCCCGTTTTAGCAACATCCTCTTCAAGACCAGGAGAAACAACAGATAAGTTTCTTCGTAATACGTTTCACTGTGAAGTATTTTCACGTTGATCGGCTATTCGCAACCGCCGCGCTAAAACTTCTCGACTTCCGATTCCTGCAGGTTTTGGGATCTCGTCTGCCTGTCACTGGGGCTTTGTAAGACCCTCGTTCAATTTGTGACATTTATCCTCTTTTCTGGATGTCTCGGAATCTATTTTACATTACCCATAGCAGCAGTGTTCGCTTTTTAACATTATTTACGCTATCCAAAAACCTCGAACACTAATCTTTCCTTTTTTGCCTGATTTTCTGGTCGAGAAGTCAACGCGCTCTTACAAAAACCTTCTATCCGACTCTAATTCTTGTCTGAGTCATGTGGGGGGTCTCTGGTGATGTAATCTATTTTTAGAAACTGTGCGCGTCGCTATTAAGCTTAGGGGGAAGTGGAAGGGTGTTAAAAACGACTTCTTTCTTGAGACGGAGGCGAAGGCTATGAGAAATTAGTAAAATCCAACTAGTGGTCTATTATCAATGCTGCGTTCTGATTGGTTGAGCTACTAGTAGGCTATTTGTTATAGCCCACTGGTAGCGAAAAGCGCCGGCTTTGAAAACCAAAACAATGGCGGCTGAATCGCTTTAACCAGCGAAAGATGTTTTGTCTCGATATTTTTTTGACCAGCTAGTTGGATTTTACTAAAACAATTATTCCTCTCGCCCTCATGGCCTCTGAGTCAATAGCCCATTCGGCCTTCGGCCTCATGGGCTATTGACTCAGAGCCCATGAGGGCGAGAGGAATAATTGTTAAATGTCTCTAAATGAATAAACATACCTCCATTCAAGTGGAATATTGGGCTTTTAATAACATGGCACAAACCTATGGAGTGAAATAAAAGTCCATGTCATGTCTTTACCGAAACAATATCATGACGAGAATACACGACATCGCCGCAAGGCCACTGACCCCAGCCACTGGGCTTCTGTTGCACATATCTTCGTCACAACAATTGACGTCACAGTCTGAAGGACCAAGGTGATCCTTACAGATGGGATTGAATACTTTGTCGCAGAAGCTTTTAGGTCCACAGGATTTTCCAAATTGTTGAACAGTTTCATCGTCGGTCTTGTAATGAGCCTTGTAGCAGATCGCGTCACTCTGGGGGCAAGAAAGGGGCGATGACTTGGTGTCACAGTCTTCCCAAGATTTTGTGCTTGAACATTTGTGGCAATTCAGACCAAGAACTATAACAAAAATCAGTACATGGAGGAGATATTTAACAAATTACAGTATACATATGCATCTAAGGAAATAATCATTCCAAAGCATGCGCATATTCTATTGAGCTCCATTCGTGTACAAAACGAAGGCAGAAACCCCCTCCTCCCCCCCCCCCCAACCCAAACGGCATGGAATTCTCATGTAAAAAGGTCGGGACTCGGGTCGAGGATGTTCAATTAAAGAAGACCACTCTGTGCGTGACTTGAGCTTCATTTGACGCCTAAAACATACGACTTAAAAACGGGCACGTTTTACCGAGGAGTAAACGGCAGATGCACAACCTACTACTACACGAAAGATTTTGGTTGTCTTCTATTATTCCCAACGTCTGTTTAAGAGATAAACATTGCATAACCCGTGACATCAGCCAAAGCGCTCGATCCCTTTGCGTTAGTCTTTAGTGGGAAAAATGTGAGAACAAGACTCTGCACTGGACCTAATGCTTCAAAATCTCATTACCTTCTTTTTCGTCGCGAAACGTGAAACGACTAATTCTCTTTCAGTGAATTGTGAATAGACCTTTGCATTTTCTGAGAAACGTGATTTAGACCCACCCTACCAACCTCTAACCACTAATCGTCATTTCAGGCGATCCCGGCACCAGTGAGAGCCTCAATGGGCTGGTGGTTTTTTTCGTCTTAGGTTAATTTATTTCCCTCTCTGTTAATAGAAATCTTATTAATTGATATCCCCATTGTCTTCAAAAGGTAATAATTAGCTTTCTTTGCGTAAAGAGTGAAAAATTTATGTTTACTTTTGTGAAACATTTAAAGTTTTAGGACCATTCTAGGACGAAAAAATATACTACTACAAACTAGTTTAAACACACAATTTTATACATTTTACTGTGCATGTATATTTTTTATTCTTACTGTATTCATTTATTTACTGTTCACTGAAAAACCCTTTTCGGGAGTGTTCAATAAAGTTAAGTTACGTTAAGTTAAGTCAACACAGAAAAAAGTCTTGACAAGAGATGTTGAGAGTTTCATTTTCGTGGCTAAAATTGTTTTAATGCTTAAATTTTTTCACGGTTGTAATTTTCACGCCTAACGGCTAAATTTTTGGTCTGTTTTACTGCTAACGGTAAAGTCTATCGAGACCCTTCAAGTAGATCAGCAACTGGTAAGCGGTTACCATTCGTGCACTCAATAAACCGAATTTCATCATGTGCCATTTGAAACATTTGCTTCTTTGACTTATCACGCACATTCAGCAGCAATTTTTTTTCAGAGAAGATGGAAAACCCCAAGCTTATATCCTTTGAAGGGAAAGTGTCACTTTTACGAGTAAGTTACAATACTAAGACTCCTAGCTTCTAGGACCGATCAGAAAGCCGAAGGCATCAGATGCAGCAGGTGATGGAAGTTATTGTTATCGACGCGCTTGGCCAGCCACGTGCACGTGCGAGGTCAGCACGGCTGTATTGGCCTTGTTGCTGACGTCTGTAAGGTCTGTAAGTAAGTTACCAAGTTTCACACAGTTAATAGACCTTTTTCGCTGGTACATTTTGTTTTCCCAATACAGATCATGTGATGATACTCAGGAGATTTGATCTTTTGTTTTGTTCAT
>JAHPZR010038273.1:10000-22500 GCA_019787425.1 Platygyra sinensis | reverse complement strand
AGATAATGCGGAAAATAGGGAAAATGGGGTGTGGAGGGAGGGAAAATTCCCTGCACTTGCCGAGAATGCTGCACAAACGAGAAGGTGGACCACATTTAGCAATATCTATGTCCCGGATGACAGAAACTCCCGCATCCAAGTACTGGGTCTAGTTACGTCACAAGCTACATAAAATCATTTATTTTGGTTAAATAAATTTCCTTTATCATGTGTCATTCTTTGTGCAGCACGTCACCTCAATATCTTCCTTGATCTTTACGTGGTCTGGATTCTGAGGGTCATAGGCATCTGTCATAACCCAGGTGGAATCAACAAAGACAGCCCCTGGTTTGAGTACGCGCAGTATCTCACTGTACACTTGTTCCGGATCTCGTGCATGGAGAGTAGACTCCAGTGCATATGCGCCGTCAAACGTGCTCTCGTCAAACTCCAGGTGATGATAGTCTCCCTGCAAAAACAAACATTTATCATTGAAACAGATTGCAAATTCTCTCCTGTACTTGGAGAGCTCAGTTTAAATTGCCCAAATGAAGTCTACAAGTTCAAAAATTAGGGGCAGCATGCGCATCATCCATTTTGCTAATAGCTTTTCCAATCTGGCATCGAGATTAGTCAATGGATGTGCTCTCTTGTTATAGGTCATAATTACTCTGCAACGCTGTCAGTGTGTTGAGTGTTGTGTTGCGTTGTGCCGTGTTCTGTTTCACGTTTGTGCTGTGCTGTGTTGTGTTGTGTTGTGTTGTGTTTTGTTGTGTTGTGTTGTGTTGTGTTTTTGTGTTGTGTTGTGTTGTGTTGCGTTGCGTTGCGTTGTGCCGTGCTGTGCTGTGCTGTGCTGTGCTGTGCTGTGCTGTGCTGTGCTGTGCTGTGCTGTGCTGTGCTGTGCTGTGCTGTGCTGTGCTGTGCTGTGTTGGGTTGTGTTGCGCTGTGTTTTGCCGAGCTGGTATGATGTGCTTTTCTGTGGCTGTGCTGCGCTACTTTATTCTGCTTTGTTTTAATTTTATTAACTTAACCGGCTTAACTTTAATTAATTTAACATTTGAAAACCATATGATTGTGACTAACTGACCTTGACCCCACTACACTGGCTTTGCATATTGTCTTTTTCAATGTGATACTTCACTCGCTTGAGCTGATATTCGCAGAGGTTCAAGCCAACCACTTGAGCTCCAGAAAACTTGGCGATCTGCAGCATAGGTCCCCCTACACCGCAGCCAACATCCTAAAACACAAATTGCTACATAAAACACTTCACGCACCTGTAATCACACTGCTCACATGTGCACCGTGAACATTGGTAACGCAAGGCAACTATGAATTAGTTTTAACCCTTATTTTTAGATGTCATGTCGCCTCTGAAGGGGTTATGGCTATTTCGACGATGTTTTTTCCTGTGCTCGTGACTAGACGGTTCAAGGTCCAAACTTTACAAAATGATACGCTTCACCTAGCCAAGGAAAGATGCTCATAATGTGACCAGTCAACCATTCTAGCGGATACGTGTATATATTTTAGACTATCAAAGAAGCAATTGAGTGTTTACCGTTTGAACCATAAACATCCATACAAACCACCTTTTTTATAGCAAACCGATAGGAGTAATTGTTTGACCATGAACATATGAAAATCATGATATTTGAACTGCGGGTTAAGTATAAAGAATGAAGATGCAAGTGATCGTCGCAGCACTATTACAAATGAATCAGTGATGACAATAACGCATGAATATATGATTTTCGTATATTCAAAGTCCAATATCCACCACTCTCATGTTTTATATTTATACATTAAAGAGCACTGCACTGGTTTCATTCGACTCCTGTACAAGCCTGATTGCTTTTTTCTGCTTTGTTCACTATTGCTTAATTAGTGTCCATACACTGCGACAATCATTCATATCTTCAGGAGTAACTTGTATTAGAGCCCTGTGCTTCCCAGCTGCTAAGTCTGTTACCCATTTTTTTGTCTATTTAAGTAAATGTCACGAAGTTGTTAATCGAAACTTGACAGAGTAAATCGTTTGTGACCATCGGTGGGGTGATTGCAATCAGCCAATGAAACAACGCCAAGTTTGTTACTTTTAAACACGTGAATAAACATCTCAGATATTTGCATGCGCTGAGTCATAATTTCTCGTATTTTCACTTTATCGGGAAATTTCATGTTTTTTTTATTATTATTATAATCTTTTGATAAATTGACTTCATGCAAATCACTCATCAATGGGACTGTGTAATCTCTCGGATTCTCTCACCAGAAGTTTCATTCCTGGTCCAGCCTTTATAGTCTTCGCTATTTCTCTCTCGTAGGCGACAATACAGTCCTGCAGGGAGCTACTTGCACTCAAGACGGTTGCAAAATGAAATGATCTCCCGTATCCATACTCGTAAAAGTCTGTAATGAGCGTGTAGAAGTTGTCAGCAATATCTCTAACTTCTTGAATTCGCTTCTTTCTGTTAGCTTCTCTCTCCGATTCCTCTTTGCCCCGCTCGAAGTGTTTGACATATCTTGTAACATTGTCATGAACAAAATCATGCCCGTACGCTGTACGGTTATAATTCATCAAACTAGCTTGGTCTGCATTTTCAGCGTTATCTTTCTCGCTTTTAGACATTATTTAAAAGCAGTTAAGCCAAAGCTGCAGTGTGGAAGGCTAACACCCTGAAAGCTACAAATAACGGAACGTCACCTGCCACTCGGGTGCAAAAGCGCCTGCTGTTTTGTTTCACGTGACACTGACTGTTGATCGACGCGCAAATTCACCCAAGCGAAAACAAAGGGTACAAAATATAGACGGCACACTGATCCCGACGGCAGATATGACCAAAATGAAATAAAACAGAGTAAAGGACTAAATTATTTTGAACAAAATTTAGTCCTTTACTCCGTTTTATGTCATTTTGGTCATATCTGCCGTCGGGATCAGTGTGCCGTCTATATTTTGTATTCTAAAATTTCTACTGATCCAGGTCTACGAAAGATCCGGCACTCTCATCGGTTTGTTGCTGTGGTTAAACAGTTTTTAATTTCATTTGAAAACAAAGGGGGCTAGGTCACGCAATTTTAGGCAATTTTAGCACTAATCATATGGTCATAGAATTAACTAAATATCAAAAACTATAGAAGAACTCAAGCAACGCACAGTGACATGGATGGACAACCTGGAGAGCACCCCCTTCTGTTTTCTTTTTCTTCACACCTGGATAGATAGGCTAAGTAAATTAAACTGAAAACACAGTATCTTGCTGCTATACCATAGCTGAGGAATGAATTTTTTTTTTAATTTTGTTCGGAACTCCTCAAACGAAGCAAAATCATGGGCGACGCTATCAGGGGCGTATTAACGGAAGCGAAGCGTGACCAAACACTGCCATGTGCTCTGTTCTTATTTATAGCAAAATGCATAAAAATGATACTTCAATCGATCGCTGAAGAGATTAAGGTGATTGAATTTCACAGTTCCCATCCAAAGTTCTTTCGTTGTGGCAATACCTTTAATTTGGAAATGGTTTCGTTGCTGAAGGTATTATAATTCTTGCGGTTTTTGCTTTTGAAGAATCGCACAATAAACTGCGAGGATCCGCCATACTAACCTTTAAATTTCATGCAAACCATTGACTCTTTTTGAAAGCTTCTTCAGCTTGCTAATAAAAACAAACATCCCGTTGATACAGCGATCATTTTATTTGCTCAATGCCCGCTCTGTTTTTGCTATTTTTCTTCCTAATTGAACGCAGTGTGTTGATGGTTTTAGTCTTTATAACAAAGATATGTTAGAAAAGGTAACGACACAAAGAACCCAGCAATTTTCAGCTTTGTTTGTTACCGAAAGAACCCAGTTTAATGCAGCGCATGCGCAGTTGCTCGAAAAATTGAGACCGATTGCGTTCGCAAAAACTTGCCGATTTCTAACGATCCAGTCGTTAGAATTTCAAGAAATTTGGCAAAAAATAGTTCTGAAACCACGTGAATGATCTATCACGAAAAATATGAATTTTGACATAGGGAATTTTAATAATACAGAAAACGATTTACGGCGAATTACGAAAATCGCCTATGTCAAATTTTTATTAGAACAGTGTTGACAGAAGGGATTTAATGTCAATTCATAGTGGGCAAACGATACAAACAATCTAACGACTTGATTTTTTTTAAATAAACAGAAACCAATTTTTAAGCCTTGTTTTTAACTAGCCCCGTTGCCATGGCACACACCCTAACCAAAAGGCGAGAATAAAGACTTCTGTGGTTAACCTTGACTCTTGTAAAAAACGGGAGCCAAAGCATAAATAGTTTAAAAGAAAGGGTGAATTAGGCATAGGCACTTGAAAAGTGTGTGCGGCCACCTTAAAGACATGAATTTCCCGAAAAATTCTCATCTTTGTCCGCAAGGTTTACATAATTGCTCGTACTAAACACTCAATGTACGCGAACTGTTTTCTCCGCTGCAAGTGTACTTTTCATGACTAAATTTAACCGCCATTTTGGATATGCTTAAAGCTATCTTCAAGGCTTCTTTTAGTGAGTTTTTGAATGGCGAGATAGAGCCTGGGTCTTGGATTCCCTTGGGGGTTTCGTACTGCGTGACATTATCAGTCACCGATCGAAAATCTCGATCTGATTTACGGCTACTCAAAACCGCTTGAAAAGGCTTCTTGTTCATACGAAATCGAAAGGGAGAAAAGAGGAGAGTATCGGTAGAGTTTTTAATCTTAATCATGAAATAATAATTTCGAAATAATCTTTATGTTCTGGGCTCAAAGTTTGCTTGCCGGCAAAGGCGCTGGCGTGACTTGTTTACGAGAAAAAAAGCGAACCAATCACAACATTGAATGTAGCGACCTATGTAACGCCTCTCGTGATTAGGCTCTGGAAAATGTCCGATCCAGTAGTTGCACAGAAGGTCGCGGGATGTAAATGCCCTCACAAGTTGTTTGAAACTTTTCTCCTCATCTGTTTGCTTTCTGTAGTCAAGTTCAGATAACTGCTTTGCATTTTTCTTTTAATCTCAGCATCGTCCCAGGTGCCGGTGCCCTCTTGGGTAACCGGCTCTTTCTTTCCATTTCTTGTTTCCGATTTCTTTTTTTGTCGCCGCGAGTTGACTCTTTTTTTCGTAGAACTTGTTAATCATCTGTGAAGCACTACAGAAGCCGATATGTCTCATTTGCATAGCAAGGAAAATTGTATTTAATTTCGGGCTGAAACTACAAAAATTCTCAAAATTGTTTGATTGTTGACCTATTCATGAAGCATAAAAAAATTCAACAGTTTAATTTCATTGTTTATTTTTCAGAGCAAATGTCTTTGATGTGTAGAAAACCCCCGAGGGATATTCATGAACTGGCTAGAGCCTACAGATCATAAATAAACAAAGAACACTTAATTAGGGAGGAAATTGGCTTTTTTTTGTCTACAATCTACAAGTCTACAGTCCTGTCAGGAGGGCGAGTTTTGAACCGAGACGGAAATTTCCTTGAAAGTCACTGAACCCTTCTTACCAAATCCGACGTCTGATAACACTTGGGGAACAACTAATTGTAATTTAAATTGTATTATATAATCGCAGACCACATTATTACCAACTGTCGAGAGTGCGTTATTGGATATCCATATACTCCTTTTAAGCAATATTAAACTTTAATATTGCTTAAAAGGAGTATATGGATATCCAATAACGCACTCTCGACAGTTGAAAAAGAGGTATTAGTGTGGAACAGTCTGCCCCCATACCTTGAGTCCGATACCAAAGGTAAGTTTTAGTTTGATTCAACCCCACTGTGGTTGAGTATCCCACTGGGTCTTTTCAGTGAAATTACGTAATATATGCGATACGAAGATTAGCATACTGTATATCCGTAGTCTGTGCGTTTTGGAAATACAAATATGCTCATTTGTTTTTAGACTTCTGAGATTTAGCTGTTAGGACTGTTGATTTTTGTAAAAATCCTCGGCGTGTTACCAGCACTGAACGGTGCAGTTTTCATTGTCGGCCAATGTTTTGGACAGGCATCGCCGCAGACCAAATTGTGATTAAGAGAGACCACATTATTACAAAGAGTCGAGAGTACATTATTAGATATCCATATACTGTTTTTACTGAAGCAGTATTAAAAAGAAGTTTTAGCGCGGAAACAGTCTGCCCCCATACTTTGAGCCCGATACCAAAGGCAAGTTTCAGTTTGATTCTCCTCCAGTGTGATTGAGTAGCCCATCGGGTCTTTTCACTGAAATTACGTAATATATGCGATACGAAGTTTAGCATATGTCCGTAGTCTGTGCGTTTTGGAAATACAAATATGCTCATTTGCCTTAAGAATTCTGAGATTTAGCTGTTAGGACTGTTGATCTTTGTAAGAATTCTCGGCGTGTTACCAGCACTGGACGATGTAGTACGTTTTCATTGTCGGCTAATGTTTGGGCATGCATCATCGCGGACCTAATTATTTGTGAGTTGGTCCTGAAGAACAAAAGCGAGTTAGCGAAATTTTCAGAGTGATCGACTAATCTTCGTTCGATTAACGAAGCTTTTTAATGATTTAGCAGGTTATTACTGGTCTGATTAACAGCAGCAACATCAACTAGCTTTATTTGCATGACCATAGATACATACAGTGTTGCAAAAGCTTTTATAAACTAAAACTTAAACAGTAACAATTATCGTGATTATATAGTAATGTTATGATATAGCAATTAAGTTACATTGGCTTGATCAAAGCAAGATGAAAAGTATTTTGTTAATTTAATATTAATATAATGATTTGAAGAAGTCATAAGTTCACTCATGGCTTGTAACGAAGAGAATTGTTTAAAAGTCGAAATGATATGTTCTATTTTTTAATTTCAAAAAATTTTTATCTTAGAATAGAGTATTTGTTGCAATATATAAGAAAGTGAGATTCGTCGTCAATTTGATTAGATGCACAAATAGGGCAAAGTCTATTAACCCTTGTAATTTGATCTTATCTACCGATCTCAATCCTTAGTTTGTGATTGCCTATCCTAAATTTTACTAGTTATAAAATAAATTATGTTATAAAATAAATTATAACATAGATAGGACCCTGCGCGCGCTCTGATTGGTAAAAAACCTATGTTTTATCAGAGTATAAAACATAGAAAAAGCGTGTTTTATTGTTTTGCGCGCGCAAAATCTATATCATAAAGCAAATGAAGAAGCCTAAGCCGTGTATTACACTGTGATAAAACACTCCAGTCATTTGAGAACACTCGAGAAATGTAGAAAACACTCACCTGCGGCTCGTGTTTTCTACATTTCCCTCGTGTTCTCAAATGCCTATCGTGTTTTATCACAGTGTAATACACTGCTTAGGCTTCTTTATTTGTTAAATAAAACAATAAACAATAAAATTAACAATAAAACAAGGAAATATCACCCACAGAAATCATCGGTGTAATTCAAATATTTGTCTTTTAGTATGATTGACAAACAAACCCGATGAGATCAGCTCTCGGTAAGTATAGCCTTATTCTTTAAGGTGCAAGGTACCCATCCAAGGCATTTCAAATATCCTTAAAGCATTCGTATGCCTATAACTCGAGGATTCTCGCTAGATACACACACTGTAACTGCATCTAGCTCGATCATCATCTTCTTAGGAACGTGCTTCTGCAGAGTTAACACCCAGTGGACACCCAGTCACTGCATGTCTTTGCACCAATAATCATCTATAGTGACTTATAGTTCACCACAAAATTTTCTCGATTTTTATTGGTTAAAAGTGATCACGTGACACGATAGTTTTCATCCGTTGAGAAACACTATCTCATAGTGCCTGTCCGCGGAAAATACCCGGATGGATAATAATCGTCAGTGAAAATTTCCCTGTAAACAAGCCGGCTTATTGGAAATAAACAACTGAAATTGTATTAAGTGGCTTTTTGTCTGTTTTCTTTTTCAAATTGTACATTTGACATGAACGGCTTTCATCTAAAAATGTAGAAATAATTCAATAACATTTGGCGCGCGAAAGAAAATTTAGTGGTGAACAATACAGTGCTTATGCCTCGGAACTATCGTTCGCTTTTTTTGGAAATTTAACGTTGTTAAAACTAACATTTTTGCCCGCGATTTGTTTTGAGAGCATCAAATTTCCTCGGGGCAACTATTAGCTGATAGTTCCTCAACAGAAACACTCTCTTTTTTAAATAGTGTAGTGTTTATTGATCAGACATAGACAGCACCAGCATTGTTTATTACAACAAACGTTAATGGCCTTACGGATAGTTATTATTACAACGAAAGTATTAAACAAAGTACGGAAATTTTACTAAAATAAAATTTCCAGAATGAAGTGATAAAAAACGGAGATGGAGATGCCGTGGAGTGACAAACTCCTAACGCAGAAACTCCTTAAATATTCACGTCTTAACATGATTACGTAACCTCCATACCGAAAAAAGCTCCATCAGGGGACTGTCGATATAAACAAGTACCTTCCGATAGTAACGTAAAAAATTTTATTCAGTATCATTGTATCTGATATGCCAAGTCTAAAAGTTTTCATTAATATATCAGTCCTTTCCACATTTCGAACACTCACCCCAAGCGTAGCAATCATATGATACTTCACCTTGAAACCTTCTTTTAATAAACGGTGGGAGTTGTTCTTTACTTTTGCCAAACTATAGCCTCCCCGTATTCCTCGTCATTAAAAAAAATTATCATCATTGTATCAAGAATAAGCTTACATGTACATTTTGACGATGAGTGTTTTTTTTTTCCTGCAACCGCTGTGAATTCTGATTAACGGATAAACTGGGGGAATCTGACTCTGGAGAGCACTGCTTTGCCTGCGGGAACGGAAATTCATCACGAATTCCTGGTACACGAGGAACTACTTCAATGGTCTTCACTACGGACGTCAAGGAAGAGATTTAACTTGGTCCAACAGTAGTTTATATTCTGCATTTGTTAGCGTCGAGGATAAAATCGGCGTTTTAATCGCATAATCAATATAATCCCCCCAAAAAGCTTTACAAACGCACTTGCTTATATATATCATCCTTTACAAGTCAATGTCTCGAGTGTGACAATGCAGCTTCTAACATACAATGCGAGCGTAAAGTATTCTTATTACGACAGCGAGTTGCAATCAACACCACGAATTTCCCTAAATTAAAAATAGATAGCTAAGCGAGGGAAAATTATCTTATGAAAAGAAAGTAATAAAACTCTATTACTGAAATATAGTTCAGCTGGCTAACTTTCGAAACTAATAATACTTCATCACTGAAAAATAGTTCAGCTGGTTATGCATATTCGGAAGTTGAATAATGTTGAATGTCAAAGGTGTGAGCTTTGGACTACAAGGTGTCTAACTGCACAATTGGGTGTAAATTGTCAAACTGCACTTTCGAATACTTAAAGTGTGCAAGCAAAATTCAAGCTAGAATTTTGGCGGACATTGAACGTTATCGGCGACAACATTTGGTTGCTAAATTTCAATAGTTTTAAAATTCCGCAGTTCAGATCCAGTTTCCAGAACAAATCTCTTATGTCTTTTTAAATTTTACTTCTTTCAGCATTGTGATGTAGAGGCCTATACAATGCAATACAATGCAAGGTTATTGATACTCCCTAAAGAGGGCTTTTCAGTGACAATGGTCCTAAAAATTACAAAATTGCAATTCTAAAAATGTTTTATACAAAAATCAAAGAAGCTAAATGTTAATTAATAGTCGCTAGAATTACAACTGAACAACATACTAGGACCGAGAAGATATAAGCTCAGCGGCAGCAAACTGTTTGACTCTACACAGAAAAATAAATTGGACGATATCTCGGATGCTTGAAATGGTAGAAGAACGAGACACCACGCAATGCTTTAGGAAAGTATCATGGTTCTTCACTGGAAAACGTTTCAAGGATAGTTCGTGGTCATGGATCGTGTGTTTTTCAGCAGCGGTTTGTAATTCTGTCAATTTTGGTATGACGCTCGGCTTTGGTGTTCTGTTCCCGGTTTTGATGGACTACTTTGATGAGACCAGAGAAAGAACAGGTTAGTAAAGTCAGTATTGTAGCTGGGTTGTGGAAAAGCGCGCAACCTTTCAAGTGTATCATATGTGCCGGCAGTCGAGTTCAGTGCAGTTGATTCGTTTCTAGTGATTTAAAGAAAGAAACGGCCTGCTGATCATCTCCTAGTGTCAGACTTCGAAATCATGTATTTCATTTCAAATGGTAAATTTCAATGAACTTAAGGTGGCTCAAAACAGTTTCCAGCACTTTCCAAGACGTAGATTTTGATGGGTCATTATTACCACTCTTAATCAGTTGATGCTTCAATCATTTTCGAAAATTTCAGGTTACTCTGAACCCCATGTACAGAATTTTTTCAAACTTTGCCAAAGGTTGCATCTCGTCCTGCTTATAAAAATTCTGTAATGAGAAAAAGTTTCACCGTGCTGTTTTTGAGATATAAGCGCTTAAAGCTGAATTAAGGGTGTTTTTAGCAGGCCATAGCGTTGCCATGGTAACCTATAGTGTCACGAAAATAATACCAACGAGTTCACCAGCGATTGGGCAGTTTTTTGATACCATGATTGCGGCATCAATTGAGAAAGAGTGATTAAAATGACACATCAAAATCTAAGTCTTTAAATGTGCTGGGAATTGTTTTGAGCCACCTTAAATAGTATTTTACATTTTTGGGAATTTAGGAATATTTAGAAATATTTATAGCTTTTTTTTGGCATATTAGCCGTGTATTTTCTTTCAACGAATTATGCCAAAACCAATAATGTTCAGCGATTTCCTCAATTAATCTTAAAAACTGAACAAAAATAAGAGATGCTTGGAGGGTTTTTCGAGACATTTAAAAACTTTTGGTAACATTTGGAAAATTTTGAGAATCTCCGCAAAGATATTTAGGCGATTTTACTGAAGCAATATTTGCATTGTGGAAAGGCCTAGGAAGGGAAAAGGCCTCTGTTTCTATTTCGCGAGGAGCCACGACTGCGGGTCGGTTCATTGTTTCAAGCTTATTATTTTTTTTATCTTGATTGTAAATTCATGACGTATATTCTCTTCCTTCGGGGATTGAAATGTATTCATGGCAGCAGTCGATTTCACTTGGGCTATGGCATATGATGGCAAAACTATTTCAAAGCAAAACTAAAATGACCATATAGACAGACCAACAAACCGAAGTTTGCGGTCTTAGCTTTGAATTCTGTAATATTTGAGTGGTTTGTAAAAACGACTGCCAACTTTGAGGGTCATCTCGTATTATCAAAGCCAAAAGCTGAGTTTAGAATTCTCCAAACTTTGCCGTACT
Source organism: Platygyra sinensis (assembly GCA_019787425.1). NCBI lineage: Eukaryota > Metazoa > Cnidaria > Anthozoa > Scleractinia > Merulinidae > Platygyra > Platygyra sinensis. The sequence goes on along the minus strand of JAHPZR010038273.1, from coordinate 11,209 downwards.
CAAAACCCCGAAGTCAAAAACCCCTGAGGAAAAGTTTACTATTTTTAGACCAACAATCGCAACCATAAACGAAAAAACTTCAAATTTCAAAGGTCTTATTAAGGCACTTATATATCCCTCAAGCAACAAATTTATTATTTTATCGTAACTTACTTGTTTTCGTCGGACTTAATTTTTGCGGTATAGCGAATGAATGACGAAAGACTGGAAAAACGTAATCACAAAACTGCGAAACCGTACTATAAAACACTTTCATTTGACCTCTTTCTCTCCTAACACAGCAGAGAAAAGAAACATGGTGAATACCGAACAGTATACTAAACGGTCCCGTGGTTCTGTTAATTCTGAGAGTAATTAATAGTTTGTAAATGCGAATCAGCGTAGCAAAATGTAGCGCTCCTATTTTTCCGCAAAAAATGGTGCCCTGGAAAAGAAATAACGATGATTAATAAACCTTTCCCGCATTCTACTTCAGTGCGTTGGAACAATAACACGAAAGCGAGGTTGGCGTGGACACCCCTGACCTCGATTCGGCGCCATTGATTTTTGGAATGCGGGAAAGGTCTATTAAAGGTAAAAAGTAAATAATAAATAATGATAATAAAGTAACTATCGTTAATTGGATAACTAATTTTTATTTCCAGCTTTTGTCGGCTCAGTCGGTCTGGGCATGGTATGGTTCGCAAGTCCGGTGGCAGGCTATCTGTGCGATCGCTTTGGTTGCCGCATCACATGTTTCTTGGGAGGTACGCTATGTATTGCGGGACTGGTGTCGACGTCATTCGTTCAGAGCCTCACGATGATGTACTTCACGTACAGCGCATTGTACGGTTTAGGAACTTGCTTCATATGCAATCCCTGCTTTCTTGTACTTGCTAAGTATTTTACAGAGAAGTTGTCTGTGGCTACTGGCGTTGTTTCGTTGGGGGCGAGTATAGGAATCCTCTACACTGGACCTTTGCTTCAAGCCTTCTTAGACTGTTTTGAATGGAGAAACACGTTTAGAATAATGGCGGCAACATTCGTCTTTGTGTGCATTTTGAGTCTGAGTTTCAATCCAGTGGAGAATTTAAACACTGAAAAGGACGGGAATGAGGAAGTACGAGACGAAAAGAATGGCCTCTCTCTTTACTGAGCGTGTGGAGCTTTCCAGCTTATACTGTTATTGTAGCGTCCCTCACGTTTGCCAGTTTTGGGTGGTATATTCCC